>JANAVB010036017.1:2667970-2715470 GCA_029216955.1 Iris pallida | reverse complement strand
TCTTCGTGGTGTCATGCCACTGTAACATGAGGACATCGTCCTCTTTGTAGTGTTGTCTACCTCTCTTTATTACGATTATCATACATCATTAGGCTACCTGCCTATTTGCGGTTCTACTCCGCTGTGACTTGGCTTGCAAAGCCGAGACATTACCCCTACCTGGGAACCTCATGGTGAAGTCACCTCACTGTAGCATGGAGTTACACTCCTTGTAGTGCTGCACTACCGTGCTTCCTATAAAGCACTCCAAGCATTCACTCTGCCTGAGAACTCATTAAGGCATTTAACCCAACCTTCCCACAGGATCCGTTTTCCGCAGAAAATAATTGTAGACAACAGTGGTTGTAGGTCCGTAACCTCTCTATGTCACAGAGGATAAGTACCTACCGTTCCTGATATTCTTCTAGTTGATAGTCCTCCCTTGAACCAAAAGCTAGATTCCTCGTAGATTTCTTTTTGAACTAATAGCATAAAACTTTATGGTATGATTGTAATAACACAATATCAGAATACCTTCAAGCCCATTTTACAAGCTGTGTCATCGACCAGCTGGCGCTTGAGGCCCTTGGTGAACGGATCCGCCAGGTTCTCCTGACTCCGAACATCAATCACTGCAATGACACCTCTCTTGATGAGATCATTCACTGCCCTGTGCTTCAACCGCACAGTTCTCTTCTTTCCGTTGAAGAGATCATTCGATGCCACCGCTGCAGTCGCCTGATTGTCGCAGTATATCAATATTGCTGGTATCTGTGCCCCAACCACTGGAAGATCATACATGAGCTCCCGAAGATGATCGCGATATCAAGTGCAAAGAACTCAGATTTTATAGATGATCGTGAGAGCATAGTCTGCTTCTTCGACTTCCACGATATAGCAGCTCCATCCATAGTGAATATGAACCCACATGTGGACCTCTCGCTCTCTAATTCTGAGCACCAACCGGCGGATCTGCGCAGTAGTGCAGTGCATATGTCTGCATCTTCTTGAGATATCTCATAACCCGTTTCACAGCTTTCCAGTGCTCAATGCCTGGGTTGCTCGTGAAACGACTCAGCATTTTTACAGTGAAAGCTATGTCAAGCCTTGTGGCAGTAGTAGCATACATCAAACTCCTGATTACGCTTGCATACTCCAGCTGTCTGATGCTTTCCCTTGAATTAGGTTTCAGTTTCAGATCACACTTGTACGGCATATCGATCCCTGGAAGATCCTGATACCCATAACGAGTGATCATCTTCTCAACATAATAAGACTGTGACAACACTAGTCCAGTGTCTGTCCGGATGATCTTGAGTCCCAAGATAACATCAGCATCCCCCAAATCCTTTATACTGAACTTCGTCGAGAGGAACTTCTTTGTCTCCGTGACACAGCTTATATCCGTACCTAGGATTAGCATGTCATCCACGTATAAACAAACGATGACTCCTCTTCTATCAGCAAACTTCGTATAGACACACTTGTCTGTTTCACTGACCCAGTAACCATTTGACCTTATGACTTTGTCAAACTTCTCATGCCACATTTTGGGAGCTTGTCTTAAACCGTACAGAGATTTCACCAACTTACAGACTTTGTCTTCAAGACCTTTGACGACAAACCCTTCTAGCTGTTGTATGTAGATCTCTTCGGTCAGCTCGCCATTCAGGAATGTTATTTTCACATCCATCTGATGTATCACCATATTATGTATTGCTGTGAGAGCAATCAACATTCTGATGGTGGTCATCCGGGCTACTAGAGCATACGTGTCAAAGTAGTCGATACCCTGCTTCTGAGAAAACCCCTTGGCCACAAACCTGGCCTTGAACTTGTCAATAGTTCCATCTACTTTCATCTTCTTCTTGAAGATCCATTTGCATCCGATGGGCTTCGCTCCTTCAGGAAGATCAACCAACACCCAAGTGTTATTTGAGGTGATGGAATCAATTTCATTGTCAATTGCCTCCTTCCAGAAAATATCATCTCTGGTCTTCATCGCCTCATCATAGGTAAGCGGATCTGCTTCCACATGATAGGTGATGAAGTCATCTCCGAAGTTCTTCGACCTCCTCGCTCGCTTCGACGATGGCTCAGCAAGTTCTGGTTCAACCGTTATTTCAACAACAACATCTTCTTGGACTACTTCTTTATTGAAAACTTCAGTTTCTTGTGCACCCTTATTGTTCTTCGGTTTATCCGTAAGAACAATATTCTTGTGCCTTATAAATTGTCTTCACGAGATTCGATGATATAATTTGACTCAATATCAAAAAATCTCTGAGCATCACTCTTCTCGGCATATCCCAAGAAGATCATCTTCGTAGTCCTAGTCTCCAGCTTCTGAATCTTCAGATCTGGGAGCTTCACTTTAGCCAGAGACCCCCACACTCGAATGACATTCAAGTTAGGTCTGACTTTGAACCATAGTTCATGAGAAGTTACGTCCGAAGTTGCATACGGCACTCTATTTAGAATAAATATGGTCTTCAATGTAGCTTCTCCCCATTAGCATTTAGGAAGACCTGTAGTTAACAGCATTGAGTTCATCATTTCTGTCAACGTTCTGTTCTTCCTCTCCGCTACCCCGTTAGATCGAGGAGAATACAGAGCAGTAGTCTCATTGATGATTCCATGTTCTTTGCAGAACGATGCGAATTCGTGAGACCTATACTCTACATCTCGATCACTTCTGAGTAGTTGTAGATCGGTTTAACGTTCAGCTTCAGCCCTGAAGCCTCTGAACTATTTGAATGATGCATCCTTCTACTTGATAAGTCATGCGAACGTGCACTTCGAGAAACACTTCGAACCGGCCACTGTAGAGAATTGATAAAAGTCACAGATATCTGAGTGTACTAACTCCAGATGATCAGTACTTTAGTTCAATCGTCTGAGCAGCTTCCCAACAGTCTTGTATCTGCACAGATCTTAAACTCCTCTACCTCCTTACCCCTACATTCCGAAGATAAGGTCCCGGTAGGACAGCTTGAGTCTGCTTCTGTCATAGAACAACTCTCAGTCCACTCAATGAAGTAACTTCATCGCCATCAGCAGAAGTTCGAACATTCCTTCAGCACCGAACATCTTTTTGAAGCATGTTCCTCGCCAAGAAATTACCATTTGGCTACTACGAATGTCCATCTTTCAAGTCTGTATCAGATAACAGACTTTCTGAGATCAGATTGCCAAAAAATTGCTGGTACGTGCAACACGCATTCTAGTGTCCTTGTCGGTGGTTAATAACCACTGTCTCGATCTTCAGAACCTCTGCTAGATATATGTTCGCCATCGAGACCTTCCTCATAACATGGCTCGTCCTTGGTGAACAACTCCTTTGAGAGCACACGTGGTCAGATGCACTAGTGTCAGACCACTAGTCAGCTACCACGCTGGATAACTCAACTTGTGCAACAATAGCAATTCCAAGTTAAGTAATCAAAATAACCAAGTTTAGTTATAGCTGTTATTTTGGTTGGGCTTGGATTTGCATTCACTCATGTAGTGGCCATTCTTGTCACAGTTGAAGCAAGTCACATGGGACTTGGACTGCTATTGTTTGAACGAAGGACCATTCACTTTTAGATTAGTGGAGTCCTTCTTCTTGTGATGAGAAGCCACCTGCTTTCCCTTGAACTCTCTTGTCTGCACCAAGTTGGCCTTAACCAGTTATTTGGTTAGAGAGTCCATCTTCTGTTGAGATCGTATTTCTTCCTCAACGTGGATCTCATGTAGAAGATCTTCCAAGCTAATGTCAAGCTTCTTCTGATGCATTCTAGCATATAATTTGCTCCAACCAGCAGGAAGTCTCGAGACTATCCCTCCAACGACAAACTTGTCGACGAAGGGCATCTTCTCGTCATCCAACTTCTGGCGCAACTTCAGAAATTCCTTCACTTAAGGTAGCATCACCATCTCGTCTTCGAAGAGCCCCTTGTGGTACTTTTCGACGATAAAGATTTTGGACATGTTCTCATCATCTTCATATAGCTTATCCAAAGAATCCCAGATCTCTTTGGCCTTCTCCTTCTTAGAATATGACTCTGCCAGAGAGTCTTCCATAGAATTGAGAATCAGCAGTTTACATATGTTGTTTTCTCTCTTCCATTTGCTCTGCTTGACGAGTGCAGCAGCAATAGATTCGACAGTTCCTCCTTCTAGAATTGTCGGTTCATCCTCAATCAATACATGGTCTATGTCCACGAGTTGAAGATTAAGAGTGACCTTTCTCTTCCAGATTTGGAAATATTCTCCGTCGAATTTCTCCAACTTGTTAAAGCTGGTATCGATGAGAGAAGCACGAGAGTTTTCCATCTACAAGGATCTTGCTTTGAGATTGTTACTCCCGGGGCTTGATCAAAGATGGTAGACTCGATGTCGAGATCAGAGGTTCAACAAACGTTCACCTTCTGATTATTCTCGAGATCCAAGAGGAACACTATAATATGAATCTGATTACAAAAGCTATAATAATCAGAAAGTAAATCTCACGTTCTTCCTCGCAATCGCAGTTGCTGACGGATAGAACTAAGTTCAGAAAATAAATCTCATGTTCTTCCTTGCAATCGCAGTTGCAGACGGACATAACTGAATTACAACTCAGATGAAGGAGAAGAAAGAAGAAAGAAAAAGAGGAAAGGTTCTTGCTGGGGTGATTAAGATCACCATTGCTCAAAGCAAGATTCGTCCCAATACGATCTGCTTCCAGGAACCAGCAAGTTCACAAAGAACTTCTGAAACGTTCGTAAGTCAATATTTGAGACTTGAACGGGCTTCCTGGACTTTACAGACTCCCTTAACTCTCTTCTTGGTGCATCTTTCAAAGGAGGCCAAGGGGCTCTATTTATAGAGTGGAGTTGAGACTTCACCTCTTCTCCTATCCGATGTGGGACTAAATACCAATACTCAAAAATAGAGTTTGATATTTTAGATCATCCCACAATCAGCATAGAAGTGGGCCAGTCCACGCCTACCCCCCGAACACTCCCGTGCATGCATGAGACATCCTGGAGTCGGTGTCCGAGTTCGAGTCCGCACAACAAAAATTAACTTGCATCCTTGTTGGATTTAATCATTTTTTCTTCTAAAAAAATACTCCCACATGGCACAAACTTGTGCCCCACTACACCTCATGTGCACACCTCAACACAAGCAATGCATTATATTGAGATACTCACCATTTGGTGTAGCCGATGTGGGACTATCTTTTCTAGTCCAAAGGCAAAAACACCAACAATATATATATATATATATATATATATATATATATATATATATATATATATATATATTAAAATATATATATATATATATATATATATATATATATATATTTTAATATATATATATATATATATATATATATATATATATATATATATAAGATTTGGAAGTATTTGAGTTCTTTAGGACAAAGACAAAATTAATTTTACTTCTTCTTACTTGGAAGTATCCTTGGCCAAGAAATGGAGAATCTGTATGCATCTATGCCCATCTCCTTCATTAGGTATACATCCTCCTGCACAGCATATATTCTTCAGTCTAAGCCGTTCATAAGAAACAAAAAATGTGTAATTTTCAATATATATATATATATATATTTTTATTTTTTTTCAAATATATAATATATATATATATATATATATATATATATATATATATATATATATATATATATATATAGCAAATGACCTTTAGCCTATTGTTTAAGAGAGATGCATGCAGCCCTAGTGGTCAGAAAATCGATTTCCAGATTTTCTGACCACGAGGGCCGCATGCATCTCTCTTAAACAATAGGCTAAAGGTCATTTGCTATATATATATATATATATATATATATATATATATATATATATATATATATATATATATATATATATATATATAATTTTTGTAAAACCTAGTGTAACCTTGAATCTGTGGTATTGGTCTACTGCTACGTCTCCATTGCTTCCATCTGCTATTTTTCTGCAAGAAAATATGTATGTTATATAGTGTGATCTCGATTTTCTTTGAAGAGGTTATTTGGATAGAAGAGGGAGACAGAGGGAGAGAACCTGGGTGAGCGTGAGTGAATTTGTCCCAGATACTAGGACCTTTTGAACCTTCTTTAGCAGCACCTTCGTACTGCATAGACACGTATAAAATCACGTAAATTACATAGAAAAAATATATTTGCATTTAGAACTTCCGGATATATCATGAGCTCCTTCCACATGGGACAAACCTAGACATTTCACTCCGTTGAGGCAATTTTTTTTCTTTTCCTTGGACCGTGGGGACAGACAGGGGCGGAGCCAGAATTTTAGAGTAGGGTGGACTAGCTAATAGTTACCACAATGCTCTAAAAAAATTTACAAAAAATTTGTCAGCGTTTTCTTTGTAAATTTGATGATTCGACCGAGTTTTCTTTGTAAATTTAAGCCTAAAATTTGGTAATATTTACTTATTAAAAACAGGAGAGCAGCCGTTGATGGTTGCGTCGCTGCAACGTGCGGCGTGCTGGCCGACACCGATGTTTGGGCTGGAGAGGGAGAGCAGCCGCTGCTGCCTGCTGGATTTGGCTGTCGTTGATCGAGAGTAAGGGATTAGCAATTTAGCCAGGAAAGAAAGTGTTGTGTTGTGTTGACTTGGGTGTAAGAAATGTGAGAAGTGGGTTGTGCTACATCTTATCATTGAAAAAAAAAAAAAAACTTTTCTTTTGGACTTGCACTGGGCTACAGCCCAGTGCAGCTATGCTGTGCCTCCGCCCCTGGGGACAGACCTTTCATATCTACTTAGATGGAGGGTGAAGAGAGTTAAGTGAGGCAAAAAAAATGTTTGATTTGAGTGTAAAATTTTAGAAGGATGAGTCATAGAGGATTAAGTGAGAGAAAGTTTGACATTGTTTTGTCTTCTTTTTATCTTATCTCCAAGTCGGAAAAACAGTAAATACCACTTGTTTTAAGTGAGAGAAAGTTAACAAGAAGCGAGTACTTGTTTGAAAAATAGTAAATACCACTTGTTTTGATACATTTAAATTAAAAACCCAATAAAATCTAGTTTTGTGCAAAACATAATAAGAAAAATATTTTGATAACTAGTATATTTTAATATTAATCATATTTTTCATTCTTAACTTTCAATTTAATCATTTTTTCATTCTTCCACACACACCTGGTAAGCTGCGGAGGAGGCGCCGAAGATGAAGCCCTCCGGAAAGCTTCTCCGGTCGAGATGAGACTCATCTTCATGATGTGCCGGCATAGAAGCCGAAGCACTCGCAGCAGCAACAACAGTAACAACCGAGAGAAAAAGTGTAACAAGGACAATACTCTCTCTAAACTCCATCATCTCTTCTTCTTCTTGAGCTCTCTGACATAAATTGTGTTAAATATAACTATAAGGGATGTAGCTGTATGTGTATATATAGAGCTCTCAAGTACTGTAGCTAACATTTGAATTCCGACCAACATGGCGGTGATTGGTGTGTACGGGGGAGGGCCCCGCGCGCGGGGGGAAACGTCTGAAATTGCAACATAACGTGTAGCAAATACTGTGAAGCTGCAGTCGTTGTCAAGGAAGGTTACTCAAGGTGAACAATTGGCTGAAATTGCAACATAACGTGTAGCAAATACTGTGAAGCTGCAGTCGTTGTCGAGGAAGGTTACTCAAGGTGAACATTATTCGGACAGAAAATCAAATCGAACCGAGTAAGAGATTCGTTTCAGTTTAAAAAAAAAAAAAAAAATTATTTCAATTTCGATTTTAAAAATATTAAATTTTCTTATTCAGTTTCGATTATGGGTTCATGTTTCTTTCCAAAACCGAAAACCAAATAATTTTTTTAATATATATATATATATATATATATATATATATATATATATATATATATATATATATATAATACAGGGAGTATGTGGGTGTGGATCCCCGAGGCTGGCGATCCCCCGCCCCCCTGTCTTGGCAGGTGGCCGGACTCCTCCGGCCGTCCCCTCGCTCGCCGGACGTCCCCCGCCCTCTCCGGCCTCCATGGCCTCTTCTCTCGGCCGGAGCCCTCTTGGCCCCAACCCGCGGCCGGCGGTTGCTATGCGTGCGGCGGCCCTCCCCCCTTTCCCTTCCACCCTCGGCGACGCCGCCGCTCTCGGCGCCGTCGGGATCGCCGCCCCCAGCGTCCTCGGCCGCCTCCGACACCGTCCATCCTCGGGCCCCCGCCAGGCTTCCCAGGCGCCAAGCGCGTTGCGCGGCCGCCCCCCGACCAACCGCTCCCCGGAGTAGCCATCCTCGCCGCAGCGCCTCACCTTCCCTCGGCTGCCCCTAGTTCTCCTCCAGCGGCTGTGACCGCCCCCCCTCCCCCGCCAGCTCTCTGCTTCGGCTCGTCGAGTCAGCCTCCTCCGGCGGGTGCCTCCCCTTCGACCCCCTCCGATCCGGATCCTGTGGCCCCTCCGGCCGAGGATCCCCTCGCCTTGGACAAGGACCTCCCCCCGGCTCCCCCCGCAGTGCAGCCGGCCTTCTCGATAGCGGATCCCCCTCTTCCGCCCGTCGCCCAGGCTGCCGTAGCGGCCCCCGTCTCCTCGGCGGCGGCGGGGACCTACTATCAAGACCCCGCCACTCGACGGTGGTTCTGGGTCTCCCAGGACCCCTCTTCCCTTCGGTGGCGCTGGACCGCCCTCCCTTCCCAGGCGGACGTGCTTCAGTGGCTCACCACCGCCCTCGGTGGAGCCTATCCCCCCTCCGCCTAGGCGTTGGGGCAGCGCCGCCGCCTAGGGCCTCCGGCCGGTGCGCTCCGCCCCCTGCCCTCTCTTCTCCGGTCTCCCCTTCGCCTCAGGCCGGTGCGCCCCGCCCGTCGCTCGTCCCGTTGGAGGCCCTCTCCAGTGTCGCCTTCGTGCCTCCGTCGCCATCGACGGTCGGCAGCGGCGGACCCCCTGGCGTTCCCCTCCTTGGCTTCCCCCCTCCGCCGTGGGCTCGCCGCGGCCAGCGTCTTCTCCTCCCGACTGTGGCGCTGACCCCCCGAGTCGAGCCTGGACCCTCCCGAGCTCCTCGTCAGGCTCCGCGCCGCCGTGGTGTCCTCCACTGCCGCCGCGGTGGTCGGCCCCACCCCCTCTTTGCTCCGGCATGCGAGCGGGAGTCCCGAGGGTCTCCTCGGTCCGCCCACCCCCTCGGGCCCCGCGCCCATCGAGCCGCGCGCGTGGACCAGCCCCCCTTGGGAGACGTGCGAGCCCGCCACGTGCCCCCTCCCCGGGACGCGTGCGTGTTTTTGAATTTCTAGTGCGGGGTTTTGTGATTTGTCCCCTGCGCGGGACTGTTTGGTGTTCTGTGTTTTGTGTTTGCTCCCCTGCGCGGGACAGTTTGGTGTTCTGTGTTTGGCCCCCTGCGTGGGACAGGTGGCTTGGTCTGTCTTGTCTGTTTCTATCTTCTTTTCAATAAATTTTCTGTTAAAAAAAAAAAAAAAAAATATATATATATATATATATATATATATATATATATATATATATATATATATATATATATATAAACAAAAAAGCGCAAATAAACCAAAATTTCTTTTATCAAAAATGCTGGGAATTAATTGGTGCAGAGGTAACTCTTTACATCCAAAATTTCTTTGCTTCTGGCATTATGCCTCCAGAACTTAATCATACACATATTGTTCTAATTCCAAAAGTTAGACATCCCTCTAAACCTGCTGATTTTCGTCCTATATCCCTTTGTAATGTTCTCTATAAAGTCATATCCAAACTCATCACAAACAGGCTCCGACCTCATATGAATCACTTGATCAGCCCATACCAGAACGCCTTCGTTCCTGGTCGACATATTGGTGACAATGTTGTTTTAGCGCAGGAACTTTTTCATTCAATCTCCAAATTCTCTCCTAATAACTCAGCTTTTGCTGTTAAGGTTGATATGTCCAAAGCTTACGACAGGTTAGGGTGGGGTATCATAAGCCAAGCTCTTAATGCTTATGGCATCATTGGTACATCTCATAATTTAATTATGCAGTGTGTAACAACACCTTCATTTGCAATTCTCATCAATGGTGCTCCCTCAGAAACTTTCGAAACTGGTAGAGGTATCCGCCAAGGATGCCCTCTCTCCCCTTACCTCTTCATTATGTGTATGGAGATTTTCTCAACTCTTATCAACATTTTGGTCAGAAATTCCCTGTATGAGGGTATAACATTTCGAAATTCACCTTCAGTTTACTCTCACCTTGCTTTTGCGGATGACCTTCTCATTTTTGGCAAATGTTCATTACATAATATCCTTCAAATCAAGTTCATCCTCAAAACTTTTGAGAATTGGTCTGGTCAATATATCAATCTTGATAAATCCTCTGTTTTTATATCAAATAATACTGATTCAATCATGTTAGAGTTATACAAACAACTTTTAGGTGTTCAGTCCATGCATCCTCAAGACAAATATCTGGGTCATTCCCTTCTTTTATCCAAAAACAGAGTCAACACCTTCTCTCATCTCCTTACTGCAAGTTCTTCAAAATTACAAGGTTGGCGCAGGAATTGTTTCTCTCATGCTGGGAGAACAATGCTCATCAAATCCATCCTCTCCTCTATTCCCACATATTATCTATCCTCCTATCAAATTCGTAAGAGAGTTACTGATACACTTGCCAAGGATCAATGCAACTTTTGGTGGAATTCTTTAGATAAGAGGAGGATTCACTTTACTGCATGGAATCAATTTTATAAACCCAAATATCAAGAAGGTTTAGGAATTAGAGATCCACATATATCAAATTTGTCCCTCATGCTCAAACTTGCTTGGAGATTCCTCAAAAATCCACATTCACCATGGGCTTCAATCCTGCATCACAAGTATTTGCATACTTCCTCTTTCTGGACAGCAAACATCCCTCGATCCTCGTCATGTATTTGGGCAAGTATTGTCAAGAGCAGAGAGTTTTTGACAGGTAACATAATCTGGTCAGTAGGTGATGGTTCACTCATTAACATTTGGCTCGATCCTTGGGTGCCTTCCATTCAAAATCATAGAGTACAAGGATTTACATTCAGTAATCTTTGGGTTCAGAAAGTTTCAGATCTCATAAATAAAGCTACTTCAACTTGGAAGACTCATCTGATTCACATGCTATTCCCACCACATGAAGCTAATTCCATCCTGCAAATAGAACTTTCAGTCCATTGCATCTCTGATAAAATCTGCTGGAAACATACAAAGGATGGAGAGTTAACTACTAAATCTACTTATCGCACAATTTATGAGAAGATCATTCAAGACAATCATTCCCCTGATCCTGCTGTTTTCAAAGAATGGAGCAAGTTATGGTCTCTAAAACACATCACTCCAAAGGTTTTGCTGTTTGTTTGGCGATCTCTCACCAACTCTTTGCCAACCAATGACAATATTCATCGAAGAATCCAAGATATTGAAGCAATTTGCCCTCTTTGTCAGGTACATATTGAGAACATTAACCATCTACTCTTTCAATGTCCAATAACAGGTACTTCTTGGAGGCACATACCTTCAATCAATGGACTGATTCAAAATGGCTTTTCAATGTCATTCATTGTTTCACATCTATTGAAAGAAGGGGATCGGGACACGATTACTATATGCTTCTATCTAATGTGGTATATTTGGAAGGCAAGGAACAAAGCTATTTTCGAACATTTGCCCATCAATGAAAGGAAAATTTTTGAAGATGCAACCACTCTCATGAAGAAACATGAATATATTAACAATGGTACTCTCGGATCTATTTCCTCAACATCCACCTGCTGCATCAATGGTTCTTGGATCCCACCCTCTGCAAATACATGGAAAATCAACTATGATGGAGCTTACCTTGATGGAAGAATGTCTGCTGCGGCTGTTCTTCGTGATTCGAGAGGAAATTTTAAATTTGCATTGTCCAAAACTGTGCAAGGAGGATCGCCACTAGAAGCTGAAGCCTTAGGCATTCGATTGTCTCTTTACATTTGCAGCAATCAACATCTTCGAAACATAACCATTGAAGGAGATTGCAAACCTTTGATTGATTGTATTACTACTACAGAGACTACTACCCTTTGGCAAGTTCGACACATCATTGAAGACGCAAGAGCTGCTACAAATTCGGATGCTAACATCTCATTCTCCTTTATACATAGGAACACCAATCACTGTGCTCACTCTTTAGCATCATATGCTTTACTGAACATCTCTCTAAACTTTATATGTTCATATGAAGATATTCCCTTTTGTATATCTTCTCATGTCAATCTGGACATGAACTCTGTACCTTCCTAATAGTTTTAATGAAGTCCTGTTAAAAAAAAAAAAAACCAAAAATCGAATAAACCGCAAATCAAGTCGATTTAATTCGGTTCGGTTTGATTCGGTTATGGACCATATCAGTTCAATTTCGGTTTTGCTTATTTGAATTTCGGTCTAATTCGATTTTTGGTTATTCGGTTTGGTTTGAAATGGAGTAACCGAATTCTCACCCTATGGTTGCTTTCTCTAACTTATCATTGTACACAATCGTTGGCAGTATTTTCTTCTTGATATGCCAAATATCTTCTCTCTCTTTCCTAAACATGAGCACATAAAATACATTGCTCAACCGTTTTGTTAAAACATGACAACTAAACTAAGTTGCCACATCCGATAAAATTTTAAATCTGAAAAAAGACATACGGATTAGGGTGTGCGCTCAGAAATACACACAAAATAAATAAGAAAAAAATTGCATAAACACTATCTAAACTATAAAGGATGTTTGAGACAATTTACCATCCGGACTTTCGAATGGTGCCACTTGATTTTTTTTTGGACTGTTTGAAGGGTACGAACAATCAATTCAAGTGTTTCCTCTCTTTACTTGAGTGGTACTCAATTTTTTGGACTGTTTGAAGGATACAAACAGTCAATTCAAGTGTTTCCTATCTTTACTTGAGTGGTGTTCAATTTTTTGGACAGAAATATTTTTATCTAATACTCTTCTGTCTTACATTTACATGATCTATTCAATTTTCTTTTCTTATGTACCATTTCTCATAGGTATATGTAAAATAGAAAAATATTGGAGAAAAAAATTTAAGCCAAAATAATTAGGGAATCAAGAGCCAATCATACTAAGGGGAGGAAAACACTTGAATTGACTGTTGAGTCCCTTCAAACAGCCCAAAAAAATCAGTCACATGAGCGATACATGTTTGTAATTGACATAATATGACGAAAATGTGGACAGAATGGTCAATTGGTGCCACTCGTGAAATCTGGACGGTAAATTATTACCAATTATTTTTTTTGAATGTCTTTGCTAGCTTCACACCCTCTGTCCACGTGGTGTTTATTCAACTTACCCAATAAATCATTAGTGACATACCACGTGAAAATGATTGTCTTATTGTATTTGCATGTGTGAGCCACACACATGAACTACTGATTCTGTTAGGTGTCAGTTGACCAAGTCATCTAAATAAAGTTGACACACCATATGAGAGGTAAATGTAACTTAGGATCACTAGAGTACTTATGTAGTAACTTGTCATGTTTTGATTTACCTATTACTATAAATGTGTACACATAAAATATATTGCTTGACCGTTTTGTCAAAACATACATGAAAACCAAAATAAGTTATTACATCCTATAAAATTTTAAATCTACAATATAAAGCACAGTGAATTTTTTGTCCGACCCATGTACTTTGGTTCAACAATGATGAAAGGACTAAATTGTCCCTCTCTCTATAAGAGAGTAAAAGGTCCCATGTTGGGTGCGGAGCAACCAGTTGTTCCAACGGCACCCCCGCCTCCAGCTCCTCTTGCACCGCCCCTCTCTCCGCCGCCTCCGCTCCATCCTCGTCCACGTCGTCGTCGCCGGCCTCTTCCGCAACCCCTTCGTCGCAAGCAGCCTCCTCCACCGCGCCGCCGACGCCGACCCTTCCTTTGTCGCCTCTCTCTTCTTTGCCATGACCAACCCCTTCTCCTTCAACACCGTCATCGCCATCTCTGCCGACCCACTCTCCATCTACTCCCAAATGCTCCGTCGTCGCGTCCCTCCCGACTCCCACACCTTCTCTTTCTTGCTCAACACCACAATCGCCGCCGCCACCAGGTCGCTCCACGCACACGCCCTCCTCCTTGGATTCCGGTCCGGCCCCTTCGTGCAGACCGTCCTGCTCACCGCCTACTCCCGACGCGGCTCCGCCGACCACGTCCTGCGGGTGTTCGACGGAATGCCGCACATGAACGTCGTCTCCTAGACCGTCGCCGTCTCGGGCCTCGCCGTCCTCGGACGTCCCGCGACGGCCCTGCGCGTCTTCGCCTCCATTAGGCCCAACGCCGTCCCGAACGCCGCCACCGTGGTCTTTGCTGTGTCCGCCTCCGCCGGGCTGGGGTCCCTGGCGCTGGCCCGGTGCCTGCACGCCTACGTTGAGAAGACCGGGTTCGGAGGCCGCGTCTCCGTCCGGAACTTCCTTGCACTAGCCCGGTGCCTACATGCCTACGTCAAGAAGGCCGAATTCGTGTTCGTGCCATTATGACACAGATTATCTACTAGTACAATATAAAAAAGAGATGGATTCGGGTGTGCACTCACAAATATGCACAAAATAAATAAGAAAAAAATTGCATAAAACCACTTAAACCATATGTAGAGGAGGTGTGCAGCAAAGTCACCGGAACATTTTTTTTTTTTTTACTACCTAAGACTTTTCAAATGGTGCCAATTGATTACATATGTCCATATTTTTGTTCCAACTTGTCATTTTGATCATGTGTTGCTCAATAAGTGATTTTTTGGACGGTTTGAAATAGGCAAAACAGTCAAATCAAGTATTTTTCTCTTCTTGAATGGTGCTCGATTTCTTTCTTATTTTTTTAATGACTTCGCTAGCTGCACATTCTTTGTAGTGTGGTTGGTGTTTACTCAATTTATCCGAAAATAAATATGTTAGTGACATATAAACAATAAGAGAGCCATCATTATCAGTGCAGTCGGTGTTTATTCAATTTATCCAATAAATATGTTAGTGACGTGTATATATATATATATATATAATAAGGGAGCCATCATTATCAGTCTAGTTGCTGTTGATTCAATTTATCCAATAAATGTGTTAGTGACATATAATAGCGCACTGTGTTGGTGTGATAACTTAGTCGTGTTTTGATTTACCTATTACTAAGCAGTAATTGCGTGCACACGCTACTTCTAAATTGGCATGTTTATATTTTCATAATTTGTTTATTACACTCCATCTGCATAGTGGGTCAAACCAGTGCAATTATAAATTGTATTTGCTTCCAATCGATCATTTATAAACGAATTGACACGAGTTATCAAGACTAGTAGCCATGCGCGAACAAGCTTTGAATAATAGCTAGAGATGAGATAAATTAGAAACTAACTTGTTGGTCAATGGGTTAGAAAGGGTCCGTAGGTGTGAATTAATATTTCACGTGCAATATTTGAAAAAATTGGAGCACGGAGCAAAATTAGTTGTTCAATTGATTTTTGTAGAGAACAAGACTTGACCATACTGAGAGTGCGCGTGGTTGTTGTCATGTCATATATTTAACTAGCTATAGGCAAATTAACGCCAATACATTCGACTAATTAAATATAAAATACATTGCATAATAATCTACACAGCTAAGATTTAGTTTTGTTTCTAAGGGAACGTTTGGAATACGAAATACTATATAGCCAAAAATTCTATATTTTCGGAAATTAAATTCCAAGTGATTAAGGGTCCGTTTGGATATGTTTTATGAATTTTTTTCCTGAAAACAGTTTTCTGAAAGTAAGTTATAAAATTGTTTTCTGAATGTAGAAATTATGAGTTTGCGTTTGGTTACTTTCATCCGAAAAATGGTTTTGAAAAACAAAAGTTAAAAATCCCGTTTGGTTAAAAAAATTCAAAAAATATTTTTTGAACTAATTTTTATAAAATAATTATGAATGTTCATAAATTTTGTGTCCAACTATATCCGAAATTGTTACAGCAAGCTCCGTCGGAACCCTCTCCTGGTTTCGACGACGTGCTCTTCTCCCTCAGCCTCATAGCAAGCTCCTTCCTCGCCTTCTACACCATCGACGATTCTTTCAATCCCTAACCCTAATCTTTCCAAACCCGTATGTGTCGGAGAAATCAACGAAGGAGGAGAGGCCACCGTCGTCGACGTCGTCGTTGGCGGTGGTGAGGGTCCCAGCGGCGGTGGTGCTCGACGCGCGGAGGAGGAGGAGGAGGCCACCGTCGTCTACAGTAGCCAAGTTTCGGAAAAAAGTTTTGGGAAAAGAGATTTTTTCTCTTTTCCCAAAACTGAATTATAACGTTGCTTTTCTGAAAATTTTTTGAAACCAACATTTGAAGTATGGCATGCCAAACAGCTTTTTTGCCCAATCCTCTTTTTTAACTCTGAAAATTGTGTTTAAACTTCTATCCAAACACAGCCTAAATTTTCTGAAAAAATTACATTCCCATGTTTGGTAACTATATAAATATTTCCAAAAAAAATTAAAAAAATAAAAAAATCTAAAAAATGAAGGAAAAAAAAAACCACAAAAAAAAAAAAAAAACCAAAAACGAAAAAAAAAAGTTCAAAAAGGAAAAGTAAAAAAAGTGAAAACGAAAAAATGAAAAAAAAATCAAAAATAAAAAAAAACGACCAAAATACACAAAAAAGGACAAAAGATAAAAAGGCCAAAAAAACAAAAGACCAAAACAACAAAAATGAAAAACAAAGTAAACCCAAAAACAACAAAAAAAATAAAAAAGCGACAAAACGATAAAAAGGGCCAAATAACAACAAAAGTGACAAAAAGAACAAAATGACAGAAAACAAAAAAAAAGACCAAAAATTACCAAAAAATGACAAAAAAGGACAAAAAAAACAAAAAACGACTAAAAAGGGTACAAAAGGACAAAAGATTGACAAAAAAAATAAAAATAAAAAACGATAAAAAATTACTACAAAAACGACAAAAAGACAAAAAACAACAAAAAACAACAAAAAATGAGAAAAAGAGACAAAAAAGAAACAAAAATGACAAAAAACGATAAAAGGCAACAAAAAACGACAAAAACGTCAAAAACAACTAAAGAACGATAAAAACGACAAGAACGACGAAAAATGACAAAAAGCAACAAAAAAGACTGTCACGCCCCGCTCCCAGAATTATGGCGAGCCGGGTACGTAACATCATCCCCAGGCTACGCGACATACGAATACGCCAGTACCCATATTCGCGATTGTCGCCCGTAAGGTTCGTGCATAGGTAAAGCCAGGTCATAACTTATATAAATTTAAGTCAGCAATAATCTAAAACTAAGACATTCTAACTAATTGAACATGAACATAACTATTTCTACCCAGTACAATTTTGAGCCCAACTATAAATAATACAATTATACCTTAAACAAGTAGATAAAAAGAATTCTTGTTCCAACTTGAACGTCTTCAATGGTATCATCACGTCCTTGATCTCCAGTTGTCCTTCGGTACCTGATAGCGGCTTTACTTGGTACACTGCTACAAAACCTAGTGAACAATACTAGGTCGTTTAGAAACGACAAGCAAGTACTCGGCCAAAAACGCTGAAGGAAATTATAATAAGGAGTGAAACATAAAGATTTTCTATTAAGAGAATAGGAATATGCAAATTTACATTGTTATAGTTTTTATTCATTTAAGTAGTATAATCGCCCTTTTGGCTTTATTTAAAATGGGATAATTTCCTTCTAGAATGAGATGAAATTGAAGAACTAAAATTTTTTCTACCCGATGTTACTGTCGATGTAGATGTAAAAAAAATTTCCGAGCTTCCCTTGAGCTTATCATAAATTTTGCCTCCCTTGGACAAAATTGAAATTGCCTCCCTTGGGCTAACCCTAAAATGCAATGCAATTTGGAGAACAATTCCTGAATATTCATAAAATAGTTTTCCATCAACAATCCCGTTAACCTGGGATCAGGCTGTGAATTTGGCGGCACGGTGCTTAGTATCCGGCCTGGAGCCTCCCTTGGGCTTAACAATCACCTATTCGATGTTACTGTCGAAATAGATGTAATAATCTGGAGCCTCCCTTGGGCTTAGTTTGCCTCCCTTGAGCAAACGAAAATACGTGAGCTAAGCCTCACAAACTCAATTCGCATAGCCTTACGAACGAGTAAAAAATTTACTGATCAGCTTTTTAATTAATTATGCTATGGGACTATTTAGGGATATCCAGGTTGTTCTCCCCCGCCCAATGCCTCCTAACTGTTACTAAGTATCCTTCCTAAATGATTTTAGGTCTTAAGTACTAATTCAATATTTCCTGAAAGTCTGTAATTTTGACTCACTTGAAATTTCCAAAAATTTTCGCAGAGTCTCCTTTGTATCGGGTGACTCCAGAAATTCACAAGAGATAAATATATGATATAATTAAAAACCGAGTTCGCCGACCCCTTCGGTGGAGCAACTCTCAACACCGGAACCACGCAATTATATCTCGGGTACGCCGACCCCTTCGGTGGAGCAACCCTCAACACCGGAAACTCACAAAATATTATATAGAGTGCAGTTTGAAGTTTCTTACCTTGGCAAGCAATTTTAAGCGAGTAAGCAAGTTTCTTTGTAGCTTGCTAAATATTATTCAAAATCAAAATAGAATTATTAGTAGCACAATAATATCAAAATTCTCGCTTCCAAGTGCCATAACGTGCAAAAAATAATTTTATAACCTTTGTATCATTGGCTTGGAATTAATTTTTTTTACTCATTTAAATCTAAACTACAACTTAATCTATATTTGCCACATATACTCAATATTTTAGCTTAAACTCATATTTCAATTTCTTGGGTATACAAAAGGAGTTTAAAATTGAAGATTTACAAGTATATGGTTACCTCATAATATAAGAACTTAAAATTCCCATTTTTACTATAAAATGAAGTCCAAATCTATTAATTAAGAATATTTTTAATATGGACAGAATTGATATAACATGTTAAAATTGAACACTCATACATATGTATACATATTAAGCAAGGGATTACGGAATCCATATGTATTCTCCCTTTTGGTGTATGGATTTGAATTCCTAAGTTGTGCAAAACTTATATGTATGCATGATGACATAAATTCATGAATTGCATCTCCGTATTGTGTCAAGGTATTTATAGGTATAGATATATATGTGTGTCATTATGTTCGAAATATCCATTTGTACTGTGTCCTACGTATCGTATCAAGGTACATTTATATATGTAGGTGTTCGCGTATATATATATATATATATATGTAGTTCATGGGTTGTGCCTACACAATTATATATATATATATATATATATATATATATATATATATATATATATATTACCGAAAATAGAGTCGAAGTGTCCATTCCTTCCGTGTCCTACGTATTGTGTCAAAGTATAAGTGGGTATATTTATACATATATGCAGGTGTTGACTCACATATGTATATTTATCATAGAACATGGTCATACATCATTTATATATACATAACCACAACAAAATTTAAATTCGAAGTGTCCATTCATGTTGTGTTCTATACCTTGTGTCAATTTCATACATACAAGCATCATTTGTATTCATGAGTAGATTTCTATTAAAATTTATGCCTAAAATTCTTAAGCTAAGGGTTGACCAAGCATACAATAGTTTCCGTAATGCTAGAAGATCATAATTATCTAACATTACTCTAGCTCATATATATAAAAGAGAAGTTCTTACTTTATAAGAACATATGTTTTACGTAACATAATAATTTTACTTAATACAAGGTCAAAAAATTTGTATGTTATTATTTTCATATATAAAAAAAACTTAAGATACTAAGACAACTTTGTATCTATACATGGATATGATACTTAGGCCCACAATTTGCCTATACTTTGGCTTAGAAGTCAATATTGAGATTACATCAACATCCGGGTGCCCGAAAATAATTATTTTAGTTAATAACAATGATAATTTAAACTAAGTGTATTTTAAACTTCCGGACAACATGTAAATATAAATATAAAAATGATATTTTAAACTAATGAAAAATTCTCTAATTACATGTAGAACCATAAAATTTCTAGCTTGAATCCTAGAATGCATTAATTATATATATATATATATATATATATATATATATATATATATATATATATATATATATATATATATATATATTACCAAAACCCCCATTTTATTAAAGACGACGCGAAGACCGCGCAAAAACAGTATACAAGGCGCAAAATGCCGAAGCCTATACAGGTATACCAAAAATAGAAGGAGGGGGGAGCAAAACTGGCAGGCAGGACATCCGCCAGGGACTACGGGGGCAGCACATACCAGAAAGCTGACGGAATGTGGGAGCACAAGATACTCCGCTTACGGCATTGACGGACAACTTCCCGAAAGAGCTTGTTGGTTGAGTATGGGTGATCTTCGTACCTCGCTTTGTTGCGATTCTTCTATATGACCCAAATAGCAGCAGCTGTGACGATCTGGTGGCCATGGGAGGCGGAACCCCAGGTGGCCAGTAGATCGTGGAGGCGACCGCTACCCTGCTCAATGCTGAATAGCTGCTAAAACTAGATAATATTGATTCATGACAAGGAGTATATGAAAATTTTCAAGAGGAAAAGAGGGAGGACTTGCCTTAGAAAAATTTGGGTTTGGAATTGGGGCTAGGGCTTGGATCTTCTTCTTCAATTACTTCTTCCTTCTTCTTTGTTCCATCTTCATCTTCTTCCAATCTTCCTTCTTTTTTTTTGAAGAATAAGGGGGTTAGGGTTTGATGATGGTGGTGGTGATGATGGAGATGGAGATGATGGTGTTAAAGGGGGGGGCCGGTTGGCCGGCCGCCGTAGGCGACGCCGACGGCTGCGACCAGAGGAGGCCGAGAGAGAGGGGGAGAGCCGAGAGAGTGAGGGAGAGGAAGAGAGAACCGAGAGAGAGTGAGAGAGTTCGAGAGAGAGAGAGAGAGTTGTCGAGAGAGAGAGAACCGAGAGAGAGTGAGAGAGTTCGAGAGAGAGTGAGAGAGAGAGAGAACCGAGAGAGAGTGAGAGAGTTCGAGAGAGAGGGGGAGAGTTGTCGAGAGAGAGAGAGAGAGAGAACCGAGAGAGAGTGAAAGAGTTCGAGAGAGGGAGAGAGTTGTCGAGAGAGAGAGAGAGAGAGAGAGAGAACCGAGAGAGAGTGAGAGAGTTCGAGAGAGAGTGAGAGAGAGAGAGAGAGAACCGAGAGAGTGAGAGAGTTCGAGAGAGAGGGGGAGAGTTGTCGAGAGAGAGAGAGAGAGAGACCGAGAGAGAGTGAGAGAGTTCGAGAGAGAGAGAGAGAGAGAGAGAACCGAGAGAGAGTGAGAGAGTTCGAGAGAGAGGGGGAGAGTTGTCGAGAGAGAGAGAGAGAGAGAGAGAACCGAGAGAGAGTGAGAGAGTTCGAGAGAGAGTGAGAGAGTTGTCGAGAGAGAGAGAGAGAGAACCGAGAGAGTGTGAGAGAGTTCGAGAGAGAGGGGGAGAGTTGTCGAGAGAGAGAGAGAGAGAGAGAGAGAGAGAGAGAACCGAGAGAGAGTGAGAGAGTTCGAGAGAGAGGGAGAGAGTTGTCGACAGAGTGCCAGCCCTCTCTCTCCCTTTCTCTATAAAAATTTGTTTTTTTTAAACAATTAATATATATATATATATTTTATATATATATATATATATATATATATATATATATATATATATATATATATATATATATATATATATATAGCGGATCAAAAGCCCCCCTTAGAAAGCCCCCCCAAAACCCCCCTCACTCTAATTCGTAATATTAATGTTAATATTAATGTTAATATTAATGTTAATGTTAATATTAATGTTAATATTAATTTTAATGTTAATATTAATTTTTTTTAAATTTTTTTTTATATTAATGTTAATGTTATTGTTAATATTAATGTTAATGTTAATATTAATGTTAATATTAATTTTAATGTTAAGTTTAATGTTAATTTTAGTATTTAATGTTAATATTAACATTAATATTAATATTAACATTAATATTAACATTAATATTAATATTAACATTAATATTAACATTAATATTAACATTAAATTACGGATTAGAGTGAGGGGGGTTTTTGGGGGGCTTTCTAAGGGGGGCTTTTGATCCGCTTCCTATATATATATATATATATATATATATATATAAAAATATATATATATATATATATATATATATATATATATATATATATATATATATATATATATATATATATAGTTGTTTTGGAATAATCCCTATTTAACACATATATAAAATAAAATGTGGCTACCTAGAATATATATAAAACAAATCAAATCACGCAAATATGGAGATGTCTGATACCAGATACTATATTACGAGATACAATAATTTAAATAAAATAATAATTTAATATATTATTAATTGAGGTTATGACATCTACCCACCTTACAAAAATTTCGTCCTCGAAATTTAAATTTTAACGATAAGATTTTCAAAACAATTATAAAGAGAGCAAAATGTTCTACCCACCTTACAGAATTATAGTAGTAATTTATTTTCTTAATAAATACTTCAAAATTATATTCATTAAAAGCTTTTATGAATATAGAATATGAAGATACTTGAATTCATTAGTGATCTTAAAATTCCATAAAGTCAATAAAATTGTCAGATACCATAACATTAGGTATACTACAGAATCAAGATCATATTTCTCATTTCTCGTTTTCTGGCGTGATATAGTAATTTTGTGCCTCGCCATTGCGCATATGGCTGCAACAAAGATACCATTTCACTATCAAGGTTTGCTACCTCTTCCTTGATATCCATAGAATGGGTAGGAAATTATGATCGTGAAGTAGCTTTACAGGTCATGATATTCTTAGTAATCCAAAATATATTCAAAAGCAATACTTAATTTTCAAGTTTTCTAGATATCACTAGTGTTACTTTATCATGGTATCAAAACTAATAAATAATATTATAACATAAAATAAACTCATATATCTATATTATCAAAAGCACTATATGGTATTTTAAATGACGTTTTTCAAATTCCAAATCAAGGTAAAATGAAATCAAAATTCGAATATCAAGTTCAAAAATTCATTATGAAAAATTATGTCTTGATCCCCGAAAATTTATTAAATTCCTGAATCATGTTTTGAGAATATATGCCTCGCCAATTTGGATGGCCAGTCTGAATCGCTGCAACAACTTCTCATTTCACCATTCAATTAAAGGATTTTTAGATTCTTGACACAATAAACAAATATTCATTCACATGAAATTTAATTTCAGAAAGTCCAATAAAATATTGTTTCACAAGAAATCTAATGAACATTAAATGAGAAATGCATATCTAGATATTTAGATGGAAAGCTACTTCCTAAAAATCAGGGATACTAGTAGGACGAAATTAGATTTAAAATAGAAGATACAATTCTAGATTCTAATCGACAAACCTTCGATGAAACAAGAAAATTGAGAAATTTCGAGAAAGCTAGATATTTTTGAAGACAGATATATGAAATTTGAAAAGGAAGGAGGATGAGTCATAATTTAAGAATGGATAAGATTAAGATACTGAGGAGTCGAACTACACTTTAGAAGCTACATACAATACTATATACAATATATATATTATACCTATACCTCAAGCAAGATACTACTAATACTAGGGTACCAATAGTTCTTCTAAGCTATATATATATATATATATATATATATATATATATATATATATATATATATATATATATATATATATATATATAAATATATAATCCACAAAACTATACTCATCCTAAATAGTCTTGAATTATTATTAGCCTATTGTCTAGGTGATCCTTATTCCTTTTCTAACCCAGTCTATATAAGGATTCTAGATAAATCTAAACCCCAGGTTTACTAAGGGTACATATTTCAATATCCTTAAGGAACTTCCTACAATCCTTCACTAGGCTACTCTAGTAAAAATACTTGTCTAATTATATATGGATTACTCCTAGATTTTTAAGTCATAATCAATCCTCGTACTACCCAATACTTCCCAATATAATCTACATCCATAATAGCAGTCATAGGTTAGTATTTTAAACCATGTGGAATCACTATAGGAAATCTATTAGATAAGGATTTATAGGATAAACGGAATGAAACACATTCTAAGGATAAAACTTGTGGAGTATTCCCTAACCTACGATCCTATGTAGAATTTTCATAAGAATAAGTCTTAGGTTTATAGCTTAACCTATATAGGTCTCCTTAAAAGCTTAGCCTGCATCCTATCCTTGATTTTCCATTCTTTGTGGACCTGCATGGGCCACCACTAAAAGACGTGTCATGTCTCGCTCCCAGAATTATGGCGAGCCGGGTACGTAACATTATCCCCAGGCTACGCGATATACGAATACGCCAGTACCCATATTCACGATTGTCGCCCGAAAGGTTCATGCATAGGTAAAAGCAGGTCATAACTTATATAAATTTAAGTCAGCAATAATCTAAAACTAAGACATTCTAACTAATTGAACATGAACATAACTATTTCTACCCTGTATAATTTTGAGCCCAACTATAAATAATACAATTATACCTTAAACAAGTAGATAAAAAGAATTCTTGTTCCAACTTGAACGTCTTCAATGGTATCATCACGTCCTTGATCTCCAGTTGTCCTTCAGTACCTGATAGCGGCTTTACTTGGTACACTGCTACAAAATCTAGTGAACAATACTAAGTCGTTTAGAAACGACAAGCAAGTCCTCGGCCAAAAACGCTTAAGGAAATTATAATAAGGAGTGAAACATAAAGATTTTCTATTAAGAGAATAGGAATATGCAAATTTACATTGTTATAGTTTTCATTCATTTAAGTAGTATAATCGTCCTTTTGGCTTTATTTCAAATGGGATAATTTCCTTCTAGAATGAGATGAAATTGAAGGACTAAATTTTTTTTTCTATCCGATGTTACTGTCGATGTAGATGTAAAAAAATATTTCGAGCTTCCCTTGAGCTTATCATAAATTTTGCCTCCCTTGGACAAAATTGAAATTGCCTCCCTTGGGCTAACCCTAAAATGCAATACAATTTGGAGAACAATCCCTGAATATTCATAAAATAGTTTTCCATCAACAATCCCGTTAACCTGGTATCAGGCTGTGAATTTGACGGTACGGTGCTTAGTATCCGACCTGGAGCCTCCCTTGGGCTTAACAATCACCTATTCGATGTTACTGTCGAAATAGATGTAATAATCTAGCGCCTCCCTTGGGCTTAGTTTGCCTCCCTTGAGCAAACAAAATAAGAGCCTCCCTTGGGCTTATTTTGCCTCCCTTAAGCAAACGAAAATACGTGAGCTAAGCCTCACAAACTCGATTCGCATGGCCTTACGAACGAGTAGAAAATTTACTGATCAGCTTTTTAATTAATTATGCTATGGAACTATTTAGGGATATCCAGGTTGTTCTCCTCCGCCTAATGCCTCCTAACTGTTACTAAGTATCCTTCCTAAATGATTTTAGGTCTTAAGTACTAATTCAATATTTCCTGAAAGTCAGGAATTTTGACTCTCTTGGAATTTCCAAAATTTTTGGCAGAGTCTCCTTTGTATCGGGTGACTCCAGAAATTCATAAGAGATAAATATATGATATAAGTAAAAACCGGGTTCGTCGACTGTAACGTCCCAGTCCCAAAATAAGTAGGACTGGGCATACGAAACATGCCAGCTGCATGCATACGAAGAATACTCCAGTATGTGGAAACATAAGCTGTAAATCACAGGCCAATCACAAATAACTATATCTCATCCACAAAATCACAAGAGAAAATAATAGTCCAGATAGTATCAAATAAAAGAGTCAAAAGATAGATAGCCGGGTGGAAACAAATCCACTACCAAACAGCTATGAATATAATCTAAGATAATGTAGTCCAACTTCCAAAAATTAAATAAAAGATACAAGTAAGTAAAGAATCAGGCATCGCCAGAGGGCAAGATATCCTCAGTAGAAAACAAAGGAGCTAAATCGAGTCCGTACTCCTGGGACAATCCTGACCATCTACACCTGGAGAGATCACCAGGTCCTCAGCGGGACATAACAAAATACAAAAAAACATGCCATATAATCTGAAAATAAACTGCTCACAATAATTCGAATTATGACATGGTTCAGTACTTTATCATCGAAGCAGTGAACCACACCTACAACCAAACAAGGACAATGTATTGTAGAAGCATGGAATTTCACGATCAGAAATCCTATGCGCCAAACACTACATGCGCCAGGAAGTTCAGACAAAGTACTTTGACACAACAAAACAAGAATATAGACATTAAAAGAAGATTTTTATTTCATATAAAAGTCTATTACATGTCTTAAAAAGGGCTGTACAAAAGAGAACTTCTACAAAAAGAAAAGACCCTAAGTCTACAGCCAGGCGCAGCATCATCATGCGCTCTCGAACAGGCACATCTCACCATGCGCTCTCAGTCAGGCGTATCCCACCATGCCCTCCCAGCCGGGCGCATCCCTTCAGCATCCTCAGTTATTTGCATCCCTTCAGCAGCTCAGTTATGTGCATCCTCAGTTATGTGCATCCCTTCAGCAGCTCAGTTATGTGCCACCCTTCCAGCCAGGCTCATCGCCGTCTAAATGCTTCGACTAATGAAGCATTTATTGAGCAGAACGAGGGTGGCAATCAACCCTCTAGCTGGCGGAAGAGCTCCCCAAACCGAGGAAGAGAAGAGCACCGCAAGTCAACCTGTGGCCAGGGGAGGCTTCGAAAGAGCCTCCAAAGACCAAGGAAGACCGCAATCGAAACCATAGCTAAAGGAGCAGCTTTCGACACAACCAGAATGGGCAACACCCACTCTGACAGAAGAAAGAGCCCCCAAAGCCGCAGTACCGCAATTTCGATCTGCTGCTCTTCCCACATAACGGAGACGAGGCTCGAGCATCCCGATCTTTGGATGCAACAGGCACCTTCCGCCTGCCTCGGAAGCCCTCGACTCTGACTTTTGGATGTAACAGTCACCTTCAAGTGCATTAATGAAGACAATGCGTCGCATCTTCACCCTCGGGAGCATCTCATCAACAGAATGCACTCGACTAAACAAGTTCACTTTGGGAGGACGTGAGAGAACGAGAAGCAAACTCTCTCCATGACACTATTTATAGGCCGGGTAAATCAAACCCATGCGCCAAGTGGATGGCTCTCCGAATCCTGTACAATGAATTTGCATTAAATGGATGAACCTGACGCTTCGAATTCGGCCAAGTCAAAAACGGATATTTAAAGCACTCGAAGAATGTAACAGTCGTACCAAAAGACGTGTCAAGCGGAGCGGATGCGCCGGACCGACCGCGCATCACACAGACGCACCCTTCAGTACCGAGCGCTTCACAAGCATGCACCCCCAATGCTGCCCCATGCGCCCAGTAGAACGCCGATCGATGCGCCCACTCAACAACCCATCACCTGTCAAAGAACATTAAATGCTGAAATCTGACAGAGTTGGCAGCACGTCCCCCGAAGACTGTATTTGACAGCTTTTTTAGAAAACGAAGCGTCGCCGATGTCAGCATCATCATTACCCCCCCTCCGGCGGTTACAAGCCACGTGACCGTCCAACCATCTCGCATGCGCCTCCGCAGCCATGCGCCCAAAGTTCTGCATACGCCTCAAAAGCCATGCGCCTCAGACTTTTCTCTGATCCTTAAAGACAGAAGTAAAGTCACTACTGAAGCCTCGCATGCGCCTCAAAAGCCATGCGCCCCAAATTGTTCGTGACTCCCAAAGGTTACGAGCCAAAGTCTCCTCATACGCCCAATCCCAGGCGCATCCTACCAGATCATTCCCCACCAAATCTGAGATCTCCGAGCCATGGACCGATGACACGTGTCCTTTGACTCGATTCACCCAAGATCTCAGCAACAGAAAGATTCTCCTCCTGCTACGTGCCAGCCCACAACAGCAGCTTAAAGAATTCAACACCTCAATCAGGGCGCATCGTCCATGCGCCTCCATCAGCAATCACCACGTGCCGTCCCCGCGTCCAGGCGCATCCTACATATGTGCGCATAAGCAGCCAGCCTGCAGACTATAAATAGAAGGATCATTTTTTTCTTACACACACACAGAGACGAACATACATATACCGACAGAGACATCGCACAACTACCGAGGCAGATACAGACACTCAACGTCTTCTTCCTCTCCGCAAGCTCCAGCACCCAGAGCAACCCAGATCTTCAGAGAACCGAGAACCGTCGTCAGATCGTCAACAGAGTCAACGCATTACCACTCGCTCCATCGGCACAAGGGACCCAGATAAACAAAAGTGTACTCCTAAGACTACGTCTAAGTCCTATATTGTAACACTGTTCTGTTTGTATTAAAATTTCCATCAAAAGATTTTAATGGCAAACAAGCTGGCGACTATGCTGGGGAACTCTTTCTCCTTCACCAAGAAAGCTGTGTCGTAATCCGACGATGTGAAGGTGGGCTGCTTCCACAAGATGCTGGTCATACACCTCAATCAACGGGCATGTGAGGAGTTCATCTCTGAAGGCATTGCGAGCCCTTCGAAGCGGCTGCCGAAGTCGAAGAAGACTCACCATATCTGGGTGCGCAAGGTCGACGCCTCTGGCACCACCACCGAAGGGGATATGCCGATCCAGCTTTCCCTTTCTGCTGACGTCCTCAGCAACCAAGATGCGCCCACCGGTACAACGCTTCTCTCGGGAAAATGTACGACGGACCACATTCCCCAGCCATCTCCCTCTCAGGCGAGGAAGTGCGTCGACGGAGCAGGGGCGCAGCTAATGCCTCGCGCATAACCTCTGATGCACAACGAAAGGTCTCTGTCCTTGACAGACTCACTCGCTGTAGTGGCGAGGAGAATTTGGATTCTGATTACTACGCGCCCCAGCGGCCTGGTATGAAGAAGTCCAAGGCAGCACGGGCCATGTGTCCCAAACGTGCTATGCCAGCAGCAAGCCAGAAGCATGCGCTCACAATCATGCGCGCTGCTGATGGTAAGCTGTATAAGGTCGACTCAGGTGCTTCTTCGCCAGAAATGAGCCAACCTTCAAAGTCCTTGTCTCACTTGGACGCATCTGTTGCGTTCGCAACCAAGTCGAGCAAGGCAAACCCAGTGGTCTTGAACTCTCGCGCCTCCTCTGGTTGTGCGTCTGAGGTCCGTTCAAGTCACTTTAAATGTTGTTCCCCCACTACTGATCTGAGCACCTATTTGGTGTTGGATCAGGGGGCGCAGCATTCACTTGACCACCCCGGCGCTTGGCCTTGCCATGCGCCTGAAGGGGTTGCGAAGGTGGCACTCTCCTCCAACGATCTGCGTAACGTGATCACTCACATGTGCCGATCAGGAAAGTCGACTGACGAGCACGATGCGTCCCTCACAGGGCACACTTGTGCTGTAGTCACCAACAACTGTTGTTGTAAGACAGCAGTCCCACCAAGACAGTCGGTGTTCCAGCGGCTGCAATCATCGACACCCCTCCGACATCGCCTCGGGAAGGTGTCGACAAAAGAAGAGCCAATGGTTGCTTCATGCAATGTAATCTCTAACTCCTCGTCAGTCCGAAAGACGACTGGCAATTCCTCGTCCAAGAGCCAGTCGAGGAAAACCAAGACAACCATCTCGTCCTCTGGAGTGTTTGAAGGCACTCGGGGGAGGAAGCTGGGGGTAGTCAAGCCCTTGTTGATCCTCCTTCCAAAAATGAGGGTGTCCTCCAAAGCACAGCTGGGGTGGATCTTCATCCTCAGGGCGAAGTCAGCCTCCCCGACATAGCTGGGGGTCGTCTAGTCCCTGTGGACCTGCATCTCGAAGATGAAGAAGTCCTTCAAGACATGACTAGGGGTAATCAGGCTCTTACGGATACTTCTCCCGAAGATGAAGGCGTCCTCCAAAACTTGGCTAGGGGTAGTCTAGCCCATGCGGATCCGAGTCTCGAAGACGAAGAAGTCCTCAGGAACATAGCTGGAGGTAGCCAAGATGAAGCTTCGGGAACAACAACTCCTCTACAGGAAAGTGAGGCTGAAATCGAAGCCTCAACTGAGCCATCCGACTCCAGCCGTGTCATGACAGTCTACATGGCTGGAGGTGATACCGAGTCTGATGCGCCGCCACCAGACCTCGTCCAGCGCATTGATACCCTAGAGGGAGGACTCAAAACCCTCTCTGCCTCCATGCAAACGCTGACTCAAGCAGTGTTTGAGATACGGTCAGCTTTGGCCAGGACAGCTTCTATCGGTCCCGACCCAGGGGCCAATGGAGAGTCAAGTGTACCCCCTCAACGGGTATCCATGGATACGGATCTTCGCAAAGTCCCTCGGACGTCGGAGCCCTCAAATGCTCAACTCCATATGGTACCACCTTCCCTGACTTCCAACTCCACGGAAGACATGGTCGAGATGATCATGGACCTGCACGAACGCTTTGAGTCCAAGAATAGACAAGAGGAGCGCCAAAAGATGGGCATCCCCCAACCTTATCCCCTCGAATGGAATAAAGTGGTTTATCCTCCCAAATATAAACCACAAATATTGATGCCATACGACGGGAAGGACTCTCCGCATCGCTATCTGACGTACTTTCAGTCTCAGACGGGACATCTTCCGAAGGAGGATGCACTACTCACTAGCATATTTGTCGGGGCACTGAAAGGAGTAGCGTACGACTGGTACTGCAGTCTCCTAGATAACTCCATATCTTTCTTCGATGACTTGACGCGTCTCTTCCTCGACCGTTTCTACAGCGGTGGGAAGGACATGACAATAGCGTCCCTCATAGAGATACGCCAGAAGGAGAAGGAAACAGTTCAAGTATTCATCGAACGCTTCCGACAAGCCTGCTTCAGACTGCCTCCCGGTATGCCAGAACATGCACTCCTCTCCTCCTGCAGCATGAACATGCTGCCTGCAGTCCAACTCTGGCTCAACTCTACTCCTCCTCCAGACTGGAGTTCCTTGATCAACAAAGCAGAAGCAGCAGAAAAGAAGGCGTCCAATGCTCGCCTTCTGGGAGTTAGCTTCTCTGCCTTTGAGGACAAGGGGAAACGGCCTGCAGCCAACAACCCCGGACAAGAGACAAAGGGGAAACATGCATTGACTGTCAATGCCTCAAAAGGTGCATCAGCACCCACTCAAAAGCCTCCACTTGCCCCAAGGCCAAAGGAGGTTTATTCCATTAACGATGAAGACACCCTGCAACTCTTCGAGATACTGAAGAGGGTGACAAGATCAAATTGCCGGACCCAAAGCGTCCCGACGAGGTTGGGAAAGTGGACAATCCGAGGTACTGTCACTACCATCAATTTTTTGGATACCCAACCAAGGACTGCTACGTCCTCAAAAACTACATCCAGCGCATGATCAATGCGGATGTTATCTCCGTCGCCTACGAGGAGAAGACGGTTTCGGCCAACGTGGTGTCACTCCAGTTCGGTACCTTGCCGCCAACTACAACACAAGATGGTGTCGTCCCCATCCCTAAGGTGATAATGGAGGTGATTAACTTACCACCTACTCGTGACAACGTGAGTGGACTCATCCCACTCACCACATCTCGGGGGGAGATCTTATGGGTTCACCCTGATCTTGTTTCCGAGGTTACTCAACTGGACGTACGCTCTGCCTCCAGAACCAAAGGCAGAAAGATCAAGTCTTGCCGTATGGTCTCTTCCTCTGCGGAAGAGGTACTTCCTGTACAGACGCGTTCACAACAGAATGCCCAACCCGACGAAGCTGCCGTCGAGGTGGTGCCTCCTTGCACCGTCCCTGCTACCGAAGAAGGGGGTCCGTCCAAGCCTCCAACAGCTAATAAGTAGAAGAATGTAGAGGCTCGTTTCGACAGGCCTCTACGAAAGGAGAATGCTTCGGGGCTAGCTAAGCCCGACAACTTCGACATACTAGCACAACTTGCCAGTACTACTGCCCGCCTTTCTCTGTTTGAGTTCCTTCGTCTTTCCAAAGACACTCGCGAAGCTCTCTGCGAAGCCCTGAAGGATGCTGAGTCCTTCATTAGTCAGGTCAAGCAGCCGGAAGATCTCCCAAATACATGTGCGCACTGTCAATGTGCGGATGAGGTTATCCCCAACATAACCTTCACCCAACAAGACATATTGCTCAAGCACAACCGACACAATAGGCCGCTGTATTATACAGGGTATATCGGTTATGTCAAGGTGAAGCGGATTCAGATCGATCCGGGGTCTTCCCTCAGCATCATTTCGAAGACGTTGCTCTCAACACTGGGGATCCCAATGTACCGACTGGCGCCATTCAACACAACAATCAGTGGCTTCAACGCTAGTAAAAGCGAGCCACTGGGCAAGATACGACTAAAGTGCCATGTCGGTAACCTCAGAACTGAGGTGACTTGTTATGTCATGGAAGTCGACGTCAACTACAACCTCTTGTTAGGTCGCCCATGGCTGTATGAGTACATGGTGGTGCCATCGACGCTCCACCAATGTATGAAGTACATGTCCACCAACGACGTCATCTGGACGGAGTTCGCGAACATTGACCCTTTCAAAGGGGTTGAAGCCTACTTCACTGATTCCTTCTTGTACAAGTCACATGACGAGGAGGAAGCCAATGATGCTGACGATGAAGCAGAAACGATAGCAGAGCCGGACATGGAGCCGGAGATGACTCCCGACGCTCCTTTGAAGATCCGACTCAAAGGCAAACCGCCTCAAAAGTTGCCTTCCATGAACATCAAGCTACCCGAGAAAGCACAAACTGCTCCTGAAGGTCCCCTGAAGATACGAATCAAGGGAAAGCTACCTCAAACATCGGCTCCCCTCGTGGCAAAACTACAGGGGAAGGCACCCATCACCGAAGGCGCAGTTGAGGCACCTCTGAAGGTGCGTCTTAAGGGCAAGCCGCCGCAACCATCTTCTAAGCTGCCGGAGAAGGCCCACATAGCCCTCTCGGACCCCAGGATCAAAGCTGTGGTGGACTCTCCCGATCCAATCCCGGTACTCACAGATGAAGAGCTAGGGGAATATATCTCTGCTGATGTAGATGCACCCTCTATGGATAATGTAATCCTGCAGGATAAAATCTTGTGTTTTATCAATAATAGAGTGTCTTTTAATGATTCTAGTCTTCCACATTGGAATGCCATGTATACATTAGATAATGCTCTATGGTCGTTGCAAACACAAATAACGACCGTCCATCATGTAAATCGAGTAGTCCCGTCCCAAGGGGTCTGTTTTGTAGTCCCGCCGCGGAGTCGAGACGAAGAATCCATCATCTTCGGCAAAGTTGAGCGTCATCAAGACCTCCCACCACTCGAGCCAGAATCAGATACTGGCAGAATACAAGTCTATCGGTACACGGACAAGGCAAAGTACCTCATCCAAAAGATGGGTTATGACCTAAAAAGCAACAAAGGTCTGAACTACGGCAAGGGTCGACGTTTTCCTCTTCGGCTTCCAACACCTAAAGGAAAGCCGCAGGACTACTATAATCGAACTCGACGGGGGGTGGGCTATGTCACGCCACCGTCAACTCCAGAGAGTTCGGAGACAGAAGAAGCAGAACATTCTCACTCATCCGAAGCATCAACCTGGGATTCCGATACCAGTATCGGCTCAGTCTTCAAGAGAGTAATGTCAGCTAACATGACATCTGCACAATTTTAAGAAGATGAAGGCGAAAACCAAACGCCATAATTCTTCGAAGAAGAACCCTGGGCTCAACGCCTGGGAGAACAGTGGGAGTCTCGTTTTGAATTACACGAACCCCCTACCAAAGACAAAGTCGAGCAGATCGACCTTGGGGATGTATCTTCTTCCAAACCCATCTTCATCAGCAAAAGCCTAGAAGGAGAAGATCGGGAATCTTTAATCCAGCTGGCTAAAGAATATATCGATGTCTTCGCCTGGAGCTACGATGATATGCCGGGACTTGATCCCCAGATCGCGATGCATAGGCTTAACATCTTACCTGATGCCAAGCCTATCAAACAACAACAGCGACGCTTTCGTCCTGACATCATGAACGCCATCGATCAGGAGGTGGACAAACTCTTGACCAGCGGCTTCATCCGTGAAGAACAACACCCGGATTGGGTGGCCAACGTTGTCCCTGTCACCAAGAAGAATGGGAAGATACGAGTCTGTATCGACTTCAGGGATCTCAACTCTGCTTGTCGAAAGACGAATTTCCTCTTCTAATCACCGACGTGATGATCGACAACACATGTGGCTTCGAACGCATGTCTTTCATGGACGGGTATTCGGGCTATAACCAGATCAAGATATTCTCCGATGACGCAAAACATACGTCATTCAGGACTCCAAAGGGCATTTTTTGCTACACAGTGATGCCCTTCGGCTTGAAGAACGCTGGTGCCACATACCAACGAGCTAAGAGCACCATTTTCCGTCAGCATCTTCGCAAGACAGTCGAATGCTATATTGATGACATCGCAGTCAAGAGCCGTCTCAAAGGAGATCACCTACAAGACCTGAAGACAGTCTTCGATCTCATGCGGGCGCATCAACTCAAGATGAACCCCGCTAAATCCTTCTTAAGGGTTTCTAGCGGAAAGTTCTTGGGCTTCATTATCACGACGAAAGGCATTCATGTCGACCCCGAGAAGACCAAAGCCATCCTGGACATGGATCCTCCGAAGAACCTCCGAGAACTTTGAGGCCTACAGGGACGTCTGGCATATATTCGAAGGTTCATAGCAAACCTCTCCGAAAAGTTTCAACCCTTCACTCAGCTCATGAAGAAAGGAGTTTCTTACGTCTGGACAGAAGAATGCCAAAATGCTTTTGATGACATCAAGGCTTACTTGACGAGCCCGCCAGTCCTGGTGGTACCCGTCGCCGGCAAACCATTTCTCCTCTACATCTGTGCCATGGATCATTCCCTCGGCGCTCTGCTGGCTCAGAACAACGATACAGGCTAAGAGCAAGCTATCTGCTACTTTAGTAGAACACTGATCGGGGCCGAACACCGGTACAACCTCGTTGAAAAGGAGTGCTTGGCGTTGGTATTTGCCATCCAGAAGACTCGCCATTATGTCTTGGGCCAGACGATTCATGTCATCTCCCGAGTCAATCCACTCAGAGTTCTCATGACAAAGCCAGGGTCATTAAATTCCCGGCTAGCTACGTGGGCGATCCTGCTAACACCATACAATATGGTGTTCGTTCCACAAAAAACCGTCAAGGGTCAGGCTCTGGCCGATTTTTTAGCTGCACACCCCATCCCGGAGTCCTCCAGACTCTATGAAGACATCCTGGATGAGGTCCAAGAATCTAACGTCACCGAAGAAAGCTCCGTCTGGCGAATATTTTTCGATGGCGCTTCAAGAACAGGCCCCAAAGGCCAAATCATCGCAGGAGTGGGGGTAGTCTTAGTCTTCCCCGATCAGCTGGTCATCCAGCGCGCCTACTCCCTTTCGAAGCCGTGCTCCAATAATGTTGCCGAGTACAACGCTCTCATCATGGGACGCCAGCTGGCACGACACCTGGGGGTGGATCATCTGGAAGCCTACGGCGACTCAAAACTCGTCGTAAACCAGATCAGAGGGCAATACGAGGTTCGCCATGAAGACCTGATCCCTTACCATGAAGTTGCATTGAACACCATTTCAACCTTCGCCGAGTTCTTTATCGAACATGTATCTCGTTTACAAAATCTGGAGGCTGACGCTCTGGCTGGCCTCGCAGCCTCGTTAGCAGCACCCCTCGGGACTCAACACTACGTCATGGTAGTTGGTCGAGACTTGGTCGGTCCTAAAAACAACCTGTGCTCACAAGTGGCCCATGCCATATCAATAAGTGCTGGTGTTAATGTCCGAGACTGGAGATTCCCGTTCATCGACTTTGCTGTTTACGAAATTCTCCCAGAAGACCCGAAAGAAGTCGTCTCAGTCAGGAGGCGCTCCCTTCGATTCTACTACGATACAGCTACTAAAATGCTGTACCGATGCTTCTACGATGGACTTCTCCTGCGATGTCTGTCTAACAAAGAAACAGCCAAAGCCCTTCGAGAAGCTCACGATGGGACCTGCGGAGCCCATCAACCTGGCCCTAAGTTGCAGGATCGACTGCGACGCATGGGCTACTACTGGCCAACCATGGCCGCTGACGCTGTCGACTATGCTAAAAAGTGCCATGCGTGCCAGCTTCATGCAGACTTTATCCATACACCGTCAGAACCACTATATCCTACAATCGCCTCTTGGCCCTTCGAAGCTTGGGGCATAGACATTGTAGGACCGATCACCCCTCCTTCATTGAGAGGACACCGCTTCATCCTAGCCTTCACCGACTACTTCTCCGAATTGGCAGAAGCAGTTCCACTGGCGGAATTGAAGAGCTCTAGGGTGATCAGCTTCATCAAGCACCTTGTCGTCTACCATTTCGGGGTACCCCGGACGATTATCCACGATAACGGTCCTCAGTTCATCAGCCATGTTTTCAGCAGATTCTGTGACAAGAATCGTATTCAAAATGTGGCCTCAACCGCCTACAATCCGGCAGCAAACGGATTGGCCGAGGCGTTCAACAAGACTATCGTCAGGATACTCAAAAAAGTCGTCTCATCCAATAAACGCGACTGGGACGAAAAGCTCAGCAAATGCCTTTGGACCTACCGCACAACGGTACAGACACCGACAGGAAACACACCATTCTTCCTGGTCTACGAGAGCGAAGCGGTACTAACTCTCGAGATCCAGATACCCTCACTCTACGTAGCAATCACAAACCAACTCACAGAAGAGAACAATCAACGTCGTCGTCTGCGAGAACTAGAAGCGCTTGACGAAAAGCGTCTCCTAGATCAACAACGCATTGAACTCTACCAAGCCCGTATATTATAGGCTTTCAACAAGAAGGTCAAGCAAAGGACTTTCCAAATAGACGACCTGGTTCTGGCAGTCAGGAGGCCGATGGTGTTGACTCAAAAGACACTAGGAAAGTTCAATCCCAAGTGGGAAGGACCTTTCATCATAGAGACGGTATACTCAAACGGTGCTTACCGCCTCGCTAAACCCAATGGGGACTTATTCATGATGCCCATCAACGGCAAGTTCCTAAAGAAGTACTACTCTTGACATCTTTCAGACATGTACTTCCACAAAATCAGATGCTTCTGGAACCCAGCTGTTCTGTGGCATCCTCCAGTAGAAGGACAACCACGTCCACATCACCTCTGAGTTGTCCTCCCTACGCTCTACAAAGCGGAATCTTACACTCCGTAAGACTACGCTACCCATCATGTTTACCACGTCAACATTACCTCTGAGTAAACATCCCGTACAAACAACCCCTGCATTGCCGTACATTGATCGCAGAACTTCCACGTCCACATTACCTCTGAGTAGTTCCACGTATCCCCCAGAATTGTTCATACCACGTCCATAACACCTCTGAGTAGGAAGATTCCATTATTTGAATCCAATATTTGCCATGTCCACATCACCTCTGAGCAAACATGTTGGTTCTCTCAAACTTATTATATGTACCTAAAAACCAAGGTGCACAAAAGATAATAGGTCCACACAAATTATCAAGTTCATGACAGCAAAAATGAACACATCATAAATTTTTTTGTATTTCTTTATTCTAAAAAAAAGAGAGTAAAGGATTACACCCTCCCCAGCAAGAGTTGCAAAAACACAAAAAGAAGAGACTACAATCCCTAAACATCCCCGGGGTTAGCCGAAAGCTCTTCAATCCGGCGCCTCAAGTCTGTCGCCCGAGTCTCCACAGTCGCCCGGACTCGGCGTTCAGCTTCTTGATGCATCGCCTCTATGGCCTCAGGAGAAGTGTTATCCTCATGCTTCTCATCCAGCTGCTGCCGCTGCTGAGCCAGAGTAAGAGCCCAATGGGTGAAAGCTGCTTCCTCCTTGTTGAATGCTGCATATTTAGCTTGGACACGCTCGGCATCTAATAGGAGTCGGGCCCGCTGGTCCTCAAGGCGGCAAATCTGAGCATCAACCTCCACGATACTAGCGTCCAACGCAACTCGCAACTCCACCTTCTCTTGCGTGGACTGAGACAACCGCTCCACTGCAGCTTCAGTCTCAGCCACTTCGCGTTCCCAGACACTCACGGTGGCCTGGTAAGAGGACTCAGTTTCAGCGATCAGCTTCTTCTTTTCCGCGTCTATCAGGACGGAGAGATCGTTTCGCTGGATACACTAAAACTCGGAAAGCTGCTGGTCCAGTTCGGCCACCGAGGCCTCCAAAATGTCGGCCATATGATCATGGCCCTGGTGGAGACGGATCAGGTTGATGTGAGGCAGTGCCAGAGCTTTTGCCATCGTAAAGCTCCCATTGGCATCCATCACTGCCGATACGCCCCTCTGCAGCATTTTTATACACCGCTTCGATGATGAACTTCACATATTCATCTGTATTCGCCAGCACCTGCGGCGTCATAGCAGGGGTCGAAGGAGCTGCTCTAGATAGCAGACAGGAAGAAGGCCCGCCTGCCTCAACCTGCGAGGCTGGAACCACCGACGTCATCAGCTACCTCATCAGTCCCAACGCACTATCATCAGGCAGTACGGGATACTCCCCCCCGACAGAACAGTTAGATCAACACTTGTCTCCTAATTCGACCCCCTCAAAGTCAGGATCGACGGACGAGTCTCATTGTCACCATCAAATCCCTCTACAGGGACGGGATCTGTCGCCACCTCCCGGTCGGCAGCCACCTCAGCTTCCACTGCTGAGTTTGGGGTAGGGCTCGGCAACGCTGCAGCCAACCTCCACTCATCATGACAGGGAGGGGAATCAACCCTCACCTCTGTTCCAATCACATCTGTTGCCCCCGCAACAGACTCATGCAACTTTGGAGGAACGTCATCTGAAGACGACGAACTCTACCCCACTTCATCATCAGGAAGCCCCGTGTCCGTAGGACCCTCAACGTCCAAGGCCCCCACAGTGGCTTGTACTATCTCGGAAGCTGCTACATCCTCAATCTCCCTCCTAACATAATCTAGAGATGCTAGGGTCTCCACAACAACAACATCATCTGGATTCTCCTCCATGGGAGACATCATAATCGGCAGAATACGCTATTCAGATGAGCCCGCCATCGCCTTTGGCCTGCTGCCACCAGATTTTGGAGTACGGGGTCTCCTTTTGAGCTGCTCCTACAAAAAGAAAGCATAAGTCACACGAAATGTGGATCCTGAATTGGACTATATGGGACACCCTTACCTCCGTAGGTGTCGAGTCCGACGAAACAGTCGGTGACGATGCCTTCTTCTGGCTCTTTGACGCAGAAGAGCCAGCCTCTGTATCCGTACGTCTTTTCGGTTGATCAACCGAGGGTTCTGTCTGACCCCCTGGGGATGCGGCAGGGGCACCTCGATGACCCACCTCTGGCGGACGGTACGATCGAGCCCTCGCCAATATGTTCCCGGCTACCGCTAACGGGGTTCCTACGACAAGACTGGTCTTCCTATCATATCCGGGAGGCATGGCAGCCATAACACAGTAAAATTTGGCGGTTGAGAAAAGAATCGACGGTCGCAGATTCTGGACGGGCAGTGTAAAGCGAACTCCGGTACATCCGGCATTGTAGTAATGCCAAGCTCGCGTACCATCCAGCAAGCTTCCAGTATACCCCAGATTGATACTGGGATTATCCAACATCAACTGAGCATAACCAAATTGCCGTGTAAAACGGCTCGGTAAATACGGTTCCAAGTAACACTGGTTCCTGTTCCGGTACACCAGATGGGACGGCCGGATACTTTGCAACCAGCGGAATCCCCATGGAGGCAGAGTGGTGGCATCTTCACTCGAATCCATTAAGTCTTCACCGGCCTCAAAACCCAAAAAGACATGACCTACTTTGGTGATCTCCCACCCCTGAAGGCGGGATAAAACCTTCCTGCAAACAGGAACGCCAGAATGCAACCAGCTCCTCTGGTGGAAACGGCGAAGGAATGCATCTCCGGCCCTATGATCTTCTTCCGAGCCTGGACTCATTACATTTGGATGGTGTAAAATTAACCACCCCATCAGATAGTGAAATGGCAGTTCGGTACGTGGGAAGTTGTCATTCCTACCGCGATCATGAACCACGTTTCCCGTAAACTTCCGTAAACCTCGCAGCAGGTTACACACCATCGCGGGGAGTAGAGCCAGGCGTCGGCCGAAAACCAACTTTACTGCTGGCAGGATTAAGTTCTGGGTCACCCTCTCTACGGAGCCTGACCCGCCCGAGAAGACGTAATTTCGAAGCCAAACCATCAGATATGCAGCTAACACTGCTTTCGACGACATCCGATGAGTAAGCTGCCAGAAACAGCTATAGGAGCGTTCATTCGACTCCCGATCCTTGTTTTCCCGGAGATTCTTCTCACCTAACCTGCTCATTTCAGAGAGCACTTCGCTACGAAAAAGCGCTGGCGGAGTGGTAAATTGAGAGGGATCCTCCTTGTCTTGCTTGAAGACGTAATCCCTCCAGGTGGTCACATGAGGTTGCGACCCGCTCTTTTCCCTCTTCTGTATATAGTAATGATGACTCGCCACTTCCTTGAAGACGGCCATCATCTCTTCAGCTTTGTCTTCCAGGACTTGGAACTCCTCGTTGGTCGGGAAGTATTCCTCATAAGGTTCTGACCCCCAAGGGAGCCTTGACACTTCGTACATTTCATGAAGTACGAGTCCCAGCTCCCCCACCGGAGTAAAGAAAGTCCCGGTCTGGGTGTTAAACATCTCCAGGAGCACGAGGAACATATGTCGATTGATGTCAACACCTACCTGAGTAGCACGGATCGCGGCAGTCAGCCCCATCTCTTGGAGTTCGGTTTGAAACCATGACAGAATCCAGAGTGTCAGCTTGTCCCATTTGGCAACATAATGACACCAACCCTCTACCCGAAATTCACCTTTCGGGTACGATTGCTCCATCAATAGCATGCGACTGGCAAAAGTCAAAGCGCCGAAAGCAAATGTATTGATGGAAACATCACTATAAATGCTCCCAGGACGTAGAGTCCGCCAGGTAAAAGATGGCCCAGACCACACGGCGGCCAAAGTATCCATTTAATCGGAGGTAGAGTCGATCTTGAGGATACCTGCCACCGCTCCCCCTTGGGATGGGGTTAATTCCCAAGATATCCTCCTCTTGGAAGCAAGACGACAGAAGGCCGTCAAAGGCCATTGACGTTCAAGTTGCTTAACAGTCACATGCACTCCTCTTGCTGTAAAGAACCAATCTTCCTTGACCTTCAACACCTTTGCTTCAATAGAAGTAAGGCGATCTCCAAACAGAAACTCGGGCTTCAGAAAAGTCACTTTATCAGAAGTGGCAGATTTCAAAATGCTACGCTCCATCATCCGTTTGAGGAACCCATGCGGTTGTTCCCAGATTTGAGTCATTCTTTCGGAAGGCTGATCCAGCAAAATAGCAGCTCGAGCAGGATTTATCACCTCTTCATCGTAATCTACTCCTATCTGGCAGAGGGCAGCATCCAGAAGCACTTCATTCAAGAGTGGGACAGTCATCGACACTGATGTTCAACAAAGAAGGCAAAGATTCAGGGATGTTACAAACAACAAAAGAATCTGAGCCTCGTTGCCATCAAAAGCGCATCAGGCTCATGCACATCTAAAAAGGAGCTTCGGCGCATCATCTGGGCTTAAATCCATGCGCGTCAGCAGTGAAGCTTCGGCGCATCTTCAGGGCTTAAACCCATGCGCGTCAGCAGTGGAGCTTCAGCGCATCATCTGGACTTAAACCCATACACGTCAGCAGTGGAGCTTCGGCGCATCATCTGGGCTTAAACCCATACGCGTCGGCGGAAAAACCTCAGCACATCATCAGGAGTCAAGGTCCATGCGCGTCGACGTATGTATGGTACAGGAAGAGGATGATGAAACTCACCAACTACCGATGGCCGAACGTCGACAGGCGGACGGGGAACATCAGCTGCGGTAGCCTCTACAGGTTCTTTTTCGTTGCCTCGTTCCTTGCCAGTACCGCCGCGAGGAGTCTTGGGAGCCATTCTTTGAAAGGAAAAAGTTAGGGTTTTTCGAAGAAGAACTCTAAAAGATAAAAGCAAAGAGAGGAATCAGGCTAGAACTCTCTCTCTCTTTTCCTCACACCTATTTATAGGCTCAGTCGCACGCGTGAACCGATGAAGTGTGACCTCAGCCGCCGCTTCGGGTTCTGTTAAGAGATAACTGCAGATAAAACCAAAAAGATCATCATTAATCATCTTGGTTATCGAGGCGTTATCATTTGTATTAACTGAGAGGAGCATACTCCCCGTCACTGATGCGCGGAGTATCCATGCGCCCCAACCACCATGCTTCTTATTCAAAGTATTCCAAAACTTGACAAAAAAGTTTTAAAAACTTTGAAGGGGGTCTTGTAGAAGCATAGAATTTCACGATCAGAAATCCTATGCGCCAAACACTACATGCGCCAGGAAGTTCAGACAAAGTACTTTGACACAGCAAAACAAGAATATAGACATTAAAAGAAGATTTTTATTTCATATAAAAGTCTATTACATGTCTTAAAAAGGTCTGTACAAAGGAGAATTTCTACAAGAAGAAAAGACCCTAAGTCTACAGCCAGGCGCAACATCATCATGCGCTCTCGAACAGGCGCATCTCACCATGCGCTCTCAGTCAGGCGCATCCCACCATGCACTCCCAGCCGGGCGCATCCCTTCATCATCCTCAGTTATGTGCATCCCTTCAGCAGCTCAGTTATGTGCATCCTCAGTTATGTGCATCCCTTCAGCAGCTCAGTTATGTTCTACCCTTTCAGCCAGGCTCACCGCCGTCTAAAAGCTTCGACTAATGAAGCATTTATTGAGCAGAACGAGGGTGGCAATCAACCCTCTAGCTAGAGGAAGAGATGCCCAAACCGAGGAAGAGAAGAGCACCGCAAGTCAACCTATGGCCAGGGGAGGCTTCAAAAGAACCTCCAAAGACCAAGGAAGGCCGCAATCGAAACCACGGCTAAAGAAACAGCTTTCAACACAACCAGAATGGGCAACACCCACTCTGACAAAAGAAAGAGCCCCCAAAGCCGCAGCACCGCAATTCTGATCTGCGGCTCTTCCCACATAACGGAGATGAGGCTCGAGCATTTCGATCTTTGGATGCAACAGGCACCTTCTGCCTGCCTCGGAAGCCCTCGACTCGACTTTTGGATGTAACAGTCACCTTCAAGTGCATCAATGAAGACAATACATCGCATCTTCACCCTCAGGAGCATCTCATCAACAGAATGCACTCGAGTAAACAAGTTCACTTTGGGAGGACGTGAGAGAACGAGAAGCAAACTCTCTCCATGCCACTATTTATAGGCCGGGTAAATCAAACCCATGCGCCAAGTGGATGGCTCTCTGAATCCCGTGCAATGAATTTGCATTAAATAGATGAACCTGACGCTTCGAATTCAGCCAAGTCAAAAACGGCTATTTAAAGCACTCGAAGAACGTAACAGTCGCACCAAAAGACGTGCCAAGCGGAGCGAATGCGCCGGACCGATCGCGTATCACACAGACGCGCTCTTCAGTACCGAGCGCTTCACAAGCATGCACCCCCATGCGGCTCCATGTGCCCAGCAGAACACCGATCGATGCGCCCACTCAACAACCCATCACCTGTCAAAGAACATTAAATGCTGAAGTCTGACAGAGTTGGCAGCACGTCCCCCGAAGACTGCAGTTGACAGCTTTTTCAGAAAATAAAGCGTCGCTGACATCAGCATCATCATTACTCCCCTTCGGCGGTTACAAGCCACGTGGCCGTCCAACCATCTCGCATGCACCTCCGCAGCCATGCGTTCAAAGTTCTACATGTGCCTCAAAAGCCATGTGCCTCAGACTTTTCTCTGATCCCTAAAGACAGAAGTAAAGTCACTACTGAAGCCTTGCATGTACCTCAAAAGCCATGCGCCCCAAATTATTCGTGACTCTCAAAGGTTACGAGCCAAAGTCTTCTCATGCGCCCAATCCCAGGCGCATCCTACCAGATCATTCCCCACCAAATCCGAGATCTCCGAGCCATGGGCCGATGACACGTCTCCTTTGACTCGATTCACACAAGATCTCAGCAACAGAAAGATGCTCTCCCTGCTACGTGCCAGCCCACAACAGCAGTATGAAGAATTCAACTCCTCAATCAGGGCGCATCGTCCATACGCCTCCATCGGCAATCACCACGTGGCGTCCCCGCGTCCAGGCGCATCCTACATATGCGCACATGACCAGCCAGCCTGCAGACTATAAATAGAGGGATCATTTCTTTCTTACACACATAGAGAGACGAACATATATATACTGACAGAGACGTCGTACAACCACCGAGGCAGATACAGACACTCAATGTCTTCTTCCTCTCCGCAAGCTCCAGCACCCAGAGAAAGCCAGATCTTCAGAGAATCGAGAACCGTCATCAGATCGTCAACGGAGTCAACGCATTACCATTCGCTCCATCGGCACAAGGGACCCAGATAAACAAAAGTATACTCCTAGAACTACGTCTAAGTCCTATATTGTAACACTGTTCTGTTTGTATTGAAATTTTCATCAAAAGATTTTAATGGCAAACAGGTATGTCACACTAGTTCGTGACAAAATACTGTTCCAAGCCATGAACGGTATAATACACAACCATATGGAAGAGTACATACACCTACGGATAAAGGTCATCTAACCATTCTAAGTGGAATGCATTTTAAGAACAGTTCATGGTCGCATGACTACCGTATCAAGTCAGGAAAATACCAATGCAGTACAGTACCTCAATAGCGAGTCACAACACTATATACTATTCCTCAGTATCGAGCGAGTCTATAGCATATAGTCTACCTATCGTTCCTCAGTAGCGAGCGAGTCTACGATAGATAGGGTGGTAGTCAACTTCCAATCATGTTCTCCCCGTCCAATGCCAACTCATAACTGCTAAGTCTTCTAGCATGCAACTCTATTAGCAGTTATTTCCTAACGCACGTTCTCACGTATCGGTGGCCAGCCAACTACGCAAGTTCGACCTATATGAGACTCGTGACTCGTATAGCACATGTGTCAAGGCCAATAAATGCATCACAACATAGGGTAGTCTTCTTAACTTTAAGTCGATGCATAATAATAAAGTAATAGGAATAAAAATAAACCGTAAATTGCACAAAATATATCAAGACAGAAAATGACAATAAGTAAGAAAATAAAACTAAATCAGTATGCTAAATGGCAGTAAATAAGCAGAATATAATGGCAAGATATCTTGCCTGAGGGTGGTGCGAGATGTAGCAAAATCCAATAGTCAGAATCGTCAACACAAAAGTCAAAATCCACAAGGAGCTCCGGATGTTGAAACAAATATCACGAACGAGTTTGGTATAAAAGATATGCCTAGGAAATGCCTGTCCAAAAGTCCAATTCTGGAACAGGGGTAAAATCGTAATTTTGGATCAAAATGATGTTCGTCGTTGGACCCGTTTTGTACCGAAACGCATGCCAGTATCTACGGTCTCTAAATTCGTCAGACTACATGTCTACGGGTCCGGTTTGAGGAGACGAACTCAACGGTATGTCCAGTTTTGGATTCCGATGAGCCGTGCACAAATTTGTCCGTTAGAGCGGGTCGTGGGCCCGCCAAACAGGCGTTCCATTCGACCTTCTCAGTATCGGACCAAACTTGGCATACAGGACCAAAAAAATGATATGGTCCTGTTGGCGCAAGTTTCGTCTCGATACGACAAATGTACACAAAGTTACGACCAAGTTTGCAAAAGGTCGATACAGGGGTATCTCGATGGATACGCACTGATTTCGTCGCGCACACGCAATAAAATCGAATTCCGTCAGTTCCCACACGTTAGCAACATCCATACGCGTCTTTCGATGCATATAGCTAGCGACCATGTCGCCCGGTTTGTCGGAGCGCACGCCGTATCGGTTAATTTTTCTAAATTTCAAGTTTTTGTAAACAAGTTTTTCTCTAAGTTTAGGTTCAAATATTTCTACACACAGGAAATGAAACTATAAACTAAATAATGGGATTTAAAGTGCTATATGGGGTCTAAATAATTGTTTGAAAAGTTTTTTGAAAAGCCTACTGGTTTGACGGGAAAAAGCCCTTAAACAGGGGTACATGAAACAGTTTCAAACTGTTGAAAAGTCAATTTTTGGTGATTAATTGAGTCGATTTTTTTTGACTCGATGGTCCGAAACTTAAGGGATCTAACTGTTGGGTCCTCTAGAGGGTTATGTAGGCTAACCATAGGAGTTTACGACTTTGAAATCCATCAAGAACGAAGGAAGAAAATTCTGCGTGAAGGAGCGTACCTCAACAACTAGCTGAACAGAGCCTTGCTCTGTTTTGGACGGGTCGACGCCTCCTAGGCGGTGCGGCAGTCGTCGTCGGCGGTGTGCAGACGGCTAGGGGGTGCATGATAGTTGCAGCAGGGTCGGGGTTGCTCCTCGAGGGCTTGGAGGTGGAGGAGTTCGGGTTTCCCAACTCGATTGGCCGCTCGGTTTATCGAGAATTCAAATCAATTTTTTTTTGCGATATGACGTTGGTTTTAAAACGATCTAGTGGAGAACTGGGTTTGGGATTGGATAGAATAGATTTTGAAAGATTTAGTGAAGATCTTGATTCAATCCAAATTCTTCCTGTGTGACTTTGTGGTTCGCGGAAAGGAAGAAGGGAAGGATCGAATTTTGGGTAGTACTGTTCCTGTAAAGGAACAGTACACGTGTCCTTTTCTATTTTTTTATTAGTACTGATATATGGAAAAACTTATTTATATATTTATATACATATATCTTAGTATATTTACAAGTATGACTCAAAATAGTTTTGTACAAATTTCTAAAAATCTACATTATGAATTATAGTAGTATAAAAATTATTGTTGTAAAAATTTCATTAACAAGCCATGTACAAATATTTGATATCTATCATAATTTATTTTAAATCTAGAATATATACACTTATATGGATACATGTATAGCTTACATATATATGTATATTCATCATATAATACCAGATAAATCATGAAAATTTAATAACTCAATAGAGATACTTTTAGTATCAATTGTTGAAAGCAACAATAGAACCTGAAAACTACTGCCTGTTTTGATTTAAATAATAGCAAACTATATATATAGATATTTACTAAATAGTTTTATTAATATAAACTACCATAAAATATTTAGAATAAAATCAAAAATTCTAAAATTCTAAAATTCAGTAACCACTTAAAACATATTTAGAGTGAAATCGTGCAACAAATACTAATCGTAGTATTTGTGTTGCTAGTTTTGCTATGAAAGAAATTACAAAATTTAATACCAAACTTGTATAAAATATATATAAAAATAATTCAACACAAAATATATAACCAATTATAAATCATAGAATAATCCTCCAAAATTTTGGGGGATTACACCGACCCCTTCGGTGGAGCAACTCTCAACACCGGAACCACGCAATTATATCTCAGGTACGCCAACCCCTTCGGTGGAGCAATCCTCAACACCGAAAACTC
>JANAVB010036017.1:2582970-2665470 GCA_029216955.1 Iris pallida | reverse complement strand
CTGAGTTTAGAAAATAAGTGATTGCATTGATTATATTTGACTGGTTTACAAGCTGAATTTTGAACATCCCTTCAGTTTGAAAAGCTTTTTCGAAGTATATTCCCTTCTTGGACATCACCATCTGGCCAGCATTGATGTCCATCCTCAAGCCTGCGTTGCAAAGCAGGCTTCCAGAGATCAAGTTCTTTGCAATCACCGGAATGTGCTTCACACCTTGAAGCGTCAGAGTTTCCCGGATGTGAGTTTCAGCTCCACAGTTCCTATCCCCAGAACTTCAGCTTGGGCTTGGTTCGTCATGATAACTTTCTCAGAAGTTGGCTGGTATATGACGAACCATTCCTTGCCAGAGCAGACATGGCAGGTCGTACTAGTGTCTATCCACCAGTCAGAGTCAGCCCCCACAGCTGTGACCTGAGCAATCATAGCAACAATGTTAGAAACTATAGAAACTTTGCTAGGCTCACCTTGCTCAGCTTGTTAGGGCTTGGATTTGCATTCACTCTTTTAGTGGCCCTTTTTACCACAGTTGAAGAAAGTCACGTGGGACTTGGACTTCTGTTGCTTGAACGAAGGACCCTTCACTTTCAGATTACTGGAGTCCTTCTTCTTGTGTTGAGAAGCCACCTGCTTCCCCTTGAACTCTTTTGTCTGCACCAAGTTGACCTTAGCCAGTTGGTTGGACAGAGAGTCCATCTTCTGTTGAGATCGTATTTCGTCCTCAACATGGATCTCTTGTAGGAGATCTTCCAAGCTACTGTCCAGCTTCTTCCGATGCATTCTAGCATAGAAGTTGCTCCAACCAGCAGAAAGTTTCGACACTATCCCTCCAACGACAAACTTGTCGACGAGGGGCATCTTCTCGTTATCTAACTTCGGGCACAACTTCAGGAATTCCTTCACTTAAGGTAGCATCACCATCTCGTCTTCGAAGAGCCACTTGTGGTACTTCTCGACGATAAAGATTTTAGACCTGTTCTCATCATCTTCATATAGCTTACCCAAAATATCCCAGATCTCTTTGGCCTTTACCTTCTTAGAATATGACTATGCCAGAGAGTCTTCCATAGAATTGAGAATCAGCAGTTTACAGATGCTATTTTCTCTTCCATTTGCTCTGCTTGACGAGTGCAGCAGCAATAGCATCGGCAGTTCCTCCTTCTGGAATCGTCGATTCATCCTCAATCAACACATGGTCTACGTCAACGAGTTGAAGATTAAGGGTGAACTTCCTCTTCCAGATTTGGAAATGTTTTCCGTCGAATTTCTCCAACTTGTTAAAGCTGGTATTGATGAGAGAAGCACGAGAGTTCTCCATCTACAAGGATCTTGCTTTGAGATTGTTAGTCTCGGGGCTTGACCAAAGATGGTAGACTCTATGTCGAGATCAGAGGTTCAACAAACGTTCACCTTCTGATAATTCTAGAGATCTAAGAGGAACACTATAATATGAATCTGATTACAAAAGCAACAATAATCAGAAAAATAAATCTCACGTTCTTCCTCGCAATCGCAGTTGTTGACGGACAAAACCGAGTTCAGTAAATAAATTTCACGTTCTTCCTTACAATCGCAGTTGCAGACGGACAGAACTGAGTTACAACTCAGATGAAGGAGAAGAAAGAAGAAAGAAGAAGAGTAAAGTTTCTTGCTGGGGTGATTAAGATCACCGTTGCTCAAAGCAAGATTCGCCCCACCACGATCTACTTCCAGGAACCAGCATGTTCACGAAGAACTTTTGGAACGCTCGTAAGTCAATATTTGAGACTTGAATGGGCTTCCTGGACTTTACGGACTCCCTTTAACTTTTTTCTTGGTGCATCTTTCAAAGGAGGCCAAGGGGCTCTATTTATAGAATGGAGTTGAGACTTCACCTATTCTCCTATCCGATGTGGGACTAAAATACCAATACTCCAAAATAGAGTTTGATATTTTAGATCATCCCACAATCAGCATAGAAGTGTGATTGTCCACGCCTACCCTTCGAACACTCCCGTGCATGCACGAGACATCCTGGAGTCCGTGTCTGAGTCCGAGTCCGCACAACAAAAATCAACTTGCATCCTTATGGAATTAATCCTTTTTCCTTCTAGGAAAATACTCCCACATGGCACACACTTGTGCCCCACCATACCTCATGTGCACACCTCAACAAAAGTAATACATTATATTGAGATACTCACCATTTGGGATAGCCGATGTGGGACTATCTTTCCTAGTCCAAAGGCAAAATCACCAACAATCTCCCATATATTTCAATATATGGGTTGAGCGTTCCCCACAGTGACTGTCCATCATGCATTAAGAGAGATGTCGCTACGACTTGAATCTTCCCGCATAGGTTAAATAACAGCATGATACAAGAATGGACTAAGCCTTGAATTCTGCACCATAACTACAATTCTTTCTACTCACATAATGACATCAACTGTGCTTCTGGCTGCACATTAAAGGTCTTATGCCAGCCTGGTTTAAGTGTATAATTTTTGGGCGTCTACAGTTTACCCTCAAGAGACGGCCTGATATCTCTGTCCATACACTATAGATGAGTTCTTTATAAAGAGTCATGGCATGAAGCATTGCGCTTCTTTGCTGTGCTACGCCGCTATGACATGGCTTAAAGCCGAGGCTTTACCCCACCTGGGTACCTCATCGCAGTGTTATACTACTGTAGCATGAGGTCACAAGCCTCTTTGTAGTGCTAAACTACCCAGCATGAAGTCTTGCGCTTCCGTGCAGTGTTACGCCGCTATGATATTGCTCGCAAAGCCGAGGCTTTACCCTACCTGGTACCTCTTCGTGGTGTCATGCCACTGTAACATGAGGACATCGTCCTCTTTGTAGTGCTGTCTACCTCTCTTTATTACGATTATCATACAGCATTAGGCTACCTGCCTATTTGCGATGCTACTCCGTTGTGACTTGGCTTGCAAAGCCGAGGCATTACCCCTACCTAGTGTAGCTCCCCATCCAAAAAATTTAGAAATATTTTATTATTATTTATTCCATTTATTATTATACTGTTATTATTATATTATATTATTCTTAAAAAGCATCATTTGAAATTACTTATTATAATAATTCATTTTTAAATGAATTATATATATGCATAGGTGCATATTTTTATAAACTATTTACTTTTGGACTATTGGAGTATTTATTTATATATATTAAATATATCTATATATATAAATATGAATCAATGTGTGTATATATATATATATATATATATATATATATATATATATATATATATATATATATATATATACAAATATATATATAGATATAATTAATAATAAAACAAAATAACCCACCAGCAGGGAATACCCCAGCCGATCAGGCTCAGCTCGAAGATCCCAAATCCAGGTCGAGCCAACCCTTTAGCAGACCTCCCCGACCACATTGACAGACCCAAACTAGCTTTGAACAGTGGACCAGCCCGATATAACCCAGCTGGGGGGAAGCCAGGCCCGAACCCCTCGGAACTAAATCCAACCGAGGCCGATCTCCATATCAGCAGCGCCTATAAATACTAAGGATCGAATGTGAGGGGAGAAGAATTCGATCAATCATCAAAACCCTAACCCTGATTCGTACCCATGTGCGCCCGCTGCGCGCGTGCCATCGCACGTCACCGACGGCAGGCCGAGCATCGCCGGCGGCCAGAGCAGCACACGACAGCGGACAGTACGCGCGGGAGTTGATAGCAACTACAGCAGCCACGGAGGCCACTTCTTGAGGAGATTTTGCAGCGTAGGATTGATTGTTCGTCGATCCACGACTTCGGGTATGAACACGACCTATACAACTTCGAATACCATCTATTAAATCGAATTTATATGCCTTATGTTGGCCGATAAGTCGACTAGAAGTCGACGAAAAACCTTGTCTCAAAACAGAGTATGGGATAGTCCCGACCCTAAATTGGAAGTCGATTCCTTGCCAATCGACCGACAATTTCAAAATTCTGTCTAAATAGGGTTTTAGAAAACCTATAGGACTTGAAGACCCTTCTGGTAGTTTCTGATTTCGTCTAATATGTCTCGAGAAAACAATTGCTAAAAATCAAGAAAAAACAGTTTTTAGAAAAATAGAATTTTATAAAAACTCGTCGACACGACGTGCGTCCCGCCATTTCGGGCGACGTGGTCTCGAACCGAAAGCATCGAAAGGTGCGTAACAGCTTCGTGGTCATGTGGGCTTTGACGGAATTCAAATTGGTCGCGTGTGCGCGACGAATTTAATGCGTATCCGTCGAAATTCACCTTATCGGCCTCTGTGCAAATTCCTTAATTACTTTGTGCACGCTCATCAGATCGAGACGAAACTTGCTCCAGCAGGACCGTATTATTTTTTTTTGGTCCTGTATGCCAAGTTTGGTCCCATTCTGAGACAGTAGAATCGGAACGTCGTTTTAAGGGCCCCACGGTCCTACTCAACGGGCGATTTTGTGCACGGCCCGCCGGAATCCAACTTTGGACATACGATTGTGTTCGTATCGAAAAACCGGATCTGTAGACATATAGTTTGTCAACTTTTAAGATCGTTGAGTCTGACACGCTTTTCGGTGCAAAGCGGGTTCAACGGCGGATATCGTTTTTGCCCAAAATTACCGTTTTGCCCCTGTATCCAGAATTAGACTTAAAGACAGGCAATTCTAGCTAATTTGACTATTCTGAGAATGTTGGTACTATTTATTTTAGCATCTGAAGACTTCTGTATGTGTTGATTGATTGTGGCTCATTGAGTGGTATATTATTATTGGTTTCACCAGTTAAGGACCTCAGGCAAGTACACTTTCTGATTGCTTTCCGATTCATAGTAGTCTTTTCATATCATGTCTGTACATATATCTTGCTGCATGTTGACACGCTCGTCACACGGAGTAGTCGGGAGGGAAAATATCTTAGTAGACATGTAAGCTACCCAGAACTATCCCATGAGTCTATTCTTGAATAATAGCATCTGCACACGACACGTATAGATGCCGGATTTACCCCCTAGCCGTTCATATGTCGAAACGGATATTTCACATCACATAGATATATGTCTTTTATTATTTTTTCTTTTTTTCTCCATCGTGCCATGTCATCAGTACTTTCCAGTTTTCATATCTCATATGTTATTTTCATGTCTTGTTAATTCTATTGTATTTTCGCATTGCCATCGGTTTGTGTACTTGTTCCATTCATGACTGGAAACCAACATTTTTCTGGTTTAGCCGCGATCACTCTTAGCACTGGAAAGACATGGGTATGCTGAGGCCGACCTAGATAGTAGAACTAGTTGTCATTTTCATTAATTGTGAGAACTTTGTACTTTTCTTTAAATATAAATGTTGTAAATGTTGTAATAAACTTAGAAATATGAATGAGCAGCAAATATTATATTTTGTGATTTTGAGCATTTATTTCTTGCGGGCTTGACAACGTTCTACCGCCGACTCTGCGGCGTAGGCTGACTTGGACACGTCTCGTATCCGGAAAAGCGGGTGCGGGTCGTGACACCTGGGAACCTCATGGTGAAGTCACCTCACTGTAGCATAGAGTTACACTTCTTGTAGTGCTGCACTACCGTACTTTCTGTAAAGCACTCCAGGCATTCACTCTGCCTGAGAACTCATTAAGACATTTAAGCCAACCTTCCAACAGGATCCGTTTTCTGCAAAAAACAACAGTAGACAACAGTGGTTGTAGGTCCGTAACCTCTCCATGCCACAGAGGACAAGTACCCACAGTTCCTGATATTCTTCCGGTTAATAGTCCTCCCTTGAACCAAAAGCTAGATGCCTAGTAGATTTCTCTTTGAACTAATAGCGTAAAACTTTATGGTAGGAATGTAATAACACAATATCAGAATGCCTTCAAGCCCATTTCACAAGTTGTGTCATCGACCAGCTGGCGCTTGAGGCCCTTGGTGAACGGATCCGCCAGGTTCTCCTGACTCCGAACATCAATCACTGCAATAACACCCCTCTTGATGAGATCGTTGTAGAAGCATGGAAAATATCAGAATAATGGTCCATGCGGCTCCGGATACGAAGCCCATGCGGCTCATATGGGAGCTGTCTTATACAGTTCAAAGAAAGACTCTCCGTCTCATGCGGCTCGAGAGTGTATGCGGTTCAGCAGGAATATGCGGCTCGATCGATGCCACGTGTCCCCCTGTGATCCTTCCCTACAGCTGGCCCTTTGAATAGTGGCCTCATTTAATGTTCTGACACGATTTGACGACTGTGGCGGCTCTGGCATAAAGTGTCACAATGGCTCTTCCATAATGACAGACTCTACGGGAAAAGAAGAAGATCTCTGACCCGATCCGTCAGAAATCCTAGGTTGCCACGTGACAAATCTCATGCGGCTTAAATAAAGAACAGCTTCATGCGGCTCACTGAGAAGTCACCCTATATGACTAGCAGAAATCAGCCATATGCGGCCCACTGAGAGTTCAGCCCCCGCGGCTCAATACAACGCTAGCTCATGCGGCTCGCAAAGACTATGCATATGCGGCTCATTGAGAGTTCGTTCCCTGTGGATTCGATGAAGCATTGTCCTATGCGGCTCACGAAGAGTATCTCCCTGCAGTTCAAGTGTTGCCCATCCTATGCGGCTCTGGCAGGACCCACAATCAAAACACGTGGCATCGGATCAATCAAGGATTTAACCGAATCCTAACAAGTACATTTGACATCATCGTCATAATTAATAAGATCAGGGCATATCATTTATTATCAAGCTAATGGGACACGTGGCGAGCAATCGGACATTGGCATAATCAATCATAAAGATTTAAAGCAGTTAGCATTAATTGCTTATAAGATACGGTGCTATCCGCATTAATGGCCTAGATTTATTGTAATCAGGATCAAGGGTTCAGATAGATTGAAGGAGCGCCGACATTCCAAACAAATGATCATTAACAAACCCTAATGATCACACCCCACTCCTATAAATAGCCAGCATCATTCCCTTGCAAAAATCCTCGACAACAAGAGCATAAAAAAGAAAGAAAGACAGATATACAGAGAGAGCTCCCCCCTTTTTGATAATCACAGAGAGAGAGAAGCCAGGAGAGCAACACGAGGAGAGCAAGAAAAGCATTTCTTCGTCCACGCCAAGCAGATCTTCTCCGAGCCAAGACTGCATACCGATCGTCCAAGGAGTAAGGCAGAGCGGCCGTCGCTTTCCCGAGCCTCTATCGTCACCCCCCAGAATCTAAAATAAATAATTGTACTTAGACTGCTGTACCTAGGTTTTCGTCCCTAGGCTTTCTTTGTACAAGCGAGTTTGTATTATGAGTCTAAGTTCAATCCTCCCATAAAACTGTTCTGTACTTTTACAATCAATGGCAAACACGATGGCGACTCTACTGGGGACTAACTTCTCCACGGCTGAGGAGTTGGTGACGCAATCGGATGCAGCCAAACTTGGCTCCACACAACAGAAGATGGTCGTCCGCTTCGACCAACGGGGGTTCGAAGAGATGCTCTCTGAAGGCAGCACTGGCCCGATCCAGAAGCGCACCCGCACCACGAAGGCTCGCAAAGAGTGGAGGTTAAAATTATTTGCTCCTCCTCAAGTCTTCGATGGGATACCCTCTGTTGCTCAAGACGGCTAGAAGGACTCTCCTGCGGCCCCACTTCAGACTGTAGATAACTCTGCTGTCCCCAAGTCCGGCAGAAGAAAACACTATGATACTGGACTTGTAGGGGCAAAGAGAAACTCTACGCAATCCGAGCCGCAGAAGGGTATTAGCCGCAGGGAGAAAGCCCATGCGGCTACATCTGCCAACCGCATGAAGAAAACTCATGCGGCCACATCTGTCAGCCGTATAACTTATTCGGCTACAGTTGCCAACCGCATGGATGAAACTCATACGGCTATTAGAGTCAATCGTTTGCAGAAAACCCATGCGGACACAGATGCCAACCGCATACGGCCAGCCTGCACGGTCGTGACTCCTAGCCGCATAAGAACTCAGCCGACGACAGAAGACAACCGCATGCAGACAGCCTGCACGGTTTCCAATCCCAGCCGCATAGCATCCGCTCCATGCTCCTCTCGATCAGTTTTTGACTGTCTCTCGTACGGTCCGAACCCTGATGATTCTCCAGACTCTGTGGTATTCAACTTGGACTCTTCTTATTATGCACCCACAGGTGCTAAGAAGAAGAAGTCCAGGGCAGCGCGGGCTCATCAAGCCCAGACAGCTGCCCCAATCTCTGACTATCGGGGCATCCCGCTGATTATCACGCGGGCCTCTGATGGGAAGTTGTATAGAACCGCTCAAGTCCAGTCCCCAGCGGCAAACGGACAAAGTGGTTCCTCTGACCTGTGTGAGGCTGACCTCCACAAATGCAAGGAAAGAGAAGGGGCCTCGGCATGCAAAGAGTCCTCATATGGACGTCACTGCACCCAGATCATCGTCAACTGCTGCTGCAACAACACGACAGTAACGTAAGATCGGCCGTCCGTCTTCCAAAGATTACAGCATCCGAGCTCGGAGGACGAAGCATCTCCTATTGCCTCCTGCAATTCTGCGCAGAAAGTCTTCGCCGAGGGGAAAGGGAAGAAGACAAGCATCTCCAGCCCAAAAATATCAACCACTACAGCTAAGAAATTGTCGGCTAAACGGTTGTCCTCCACCGGAGTATACCAACACACCCGTTCGAAGACAAAATCTGCTGCAATAGGAGATTCATCGTCCGCACCGCTGAGGGTCGAGGGAGCTGGGGGTAGCACTCCTCCGAACATCCACAACAATCCGATGTTTCAAGGAGGCAAGCCCGGAGAAATAACTCTTCCATTAGGTGCAACAGATGCTGATGTCCCCGAGGACATCCGTGACTCTCAAGATGAAGCAAGCTCCGAAGTTGGGGGTACTGTTCCTTCTGAGTCCGAACCCGAAGAGAATATTCCCACCAACCCCGATGATTTCTCGATGCATGGATACGACTCGGAGGGCGCACCCTCCACTGTCCCTTCCGTCACTCCTCACGTAAGGACGGTATTCATGACGGACAACAATCAAGGTGGCTCCAGTGATCGCCAACGCATCGACACTTTGGAGGCCATACTGCACGCCTTGGTCAAGTCTGTAGACGAGATCAAAGCAGCGCTTCCTACTCTGCAGGGAGTGACACCTGGCCAGACAAGTGTGGGTCCCACAATCAACGTAGATTCAAATTCGGTGGCACCAAACCCGGGCAATAATCCTCCCGAAGTAACGGCTCCAACTGCGACAGATGAGACCCGAGAAGTAAGGAGAGAAGTTCAAGAGCTCCGAGCCATGTTCCACGCCCGAGAAAACTCTCAAGACTTCAGAATACGGCAACCATATCCTGCTGAATGGAGGGATGTTCAATTCCCACCAAGATATAAGCCGTTCAATATCAACCCCTATGATGGCAAGACTTCAGCAAGTCGGTATATCACTTACTTCAAGGTCACCACCGACCATCTGCCCCATGATGACGCTATCCTCACGCGGTTATTCATCGGGGCATTGGAAGGAGTCGCCTTCGACTGGTACCGCAACCTGCCGGACAATTGCATCCACTCCTTCGCTGGCTTCAAACGCTTGTTCTTGGAGAGGTTCTACGAGGTAGGGCAGGACGTCACAATGTCTACCCTCATGGACGTCATCCAAGGAGAGAAAGAGCTGACAAGGAATTACATTGAGCGATTTCATCAAACCACAATGAAGTTACCATCTGGCAATCCGGATTCTTCCCTGATTGAAATTTGCCAAAAGAGACTACTCCCAACAATTAGTCTCTGGATGGGCAAAAGTTAATTCAAGGACTGGAAGGCTTTTATCATCAGTGCTACAAGTGCCGAAGAACGATTGAAGAAGGCCCGCCAGCTGGGGTTGCATATCTCAGAGGGAGAGAATAAGGGCAAGCGTCCCAGCACCAACACCGACAATAGGGGTAGCCCCTCCAACAATCGGGACAACAGAGGCAAGCAGGCTATGGTGGCCGACACAGCCCAGAAGCCTGAGTCACAACCAACAGACAAACAATGGCCTCAAATCACTTACTCTTTTGAAGACGGCCACGTCAAGCCTATCTTGGACATGCTCATACAAGGAGATAGAATTCAGCTCCCTCCACCAAGACGGGAGCCTCGGCTGGCTGACTTGGAAAACCCAAAATTCTGCCATTACCACCGTTACGTCCACCATGCTACACACGACTGCTACCAACTGAAACGGTACATCCAAAACCTTATCGATTCGAACGCTCTAGCCATCGATTTCGAGGAGGTAACCGTAGCAGCCAACATGGTGTCCGTACAATTCGGCAGCTTTCCTCCAACAGAGACTCAAGACGGTGTTATACCCATCCCTCTGGCAACGATAGAAATTGCTAATCTTTCGTCTGCTCGAAATCAAGCTGCCGATCTTGTACCTCTCACTATATCGCGAAGAAAAATTATGTGGGTCCATCCGGACTTGGTCCACGAGGTGACTCAGCCCACAACGCCTCCCATTCATAAGAAGAGAAGCGAAAAAGTTAGATCCTGCCGCACCGTCTCGGCAGATGAAGAAGAAGTCACGGCCGTTGTTACTCGATCTGGAGCACAATCTCAGCCCGTGGCTGAGAACCCGACTGATGATCATCCGCCCACTTCTACTGATGCTCCGGGACCGGCTCAGCCTTCGACGACCGACAAGCCTAGGCCGAAGGAGACTCGCTTCGACAAATCCCTCCGAAAGGAGATACCTCAGGGGCTGGAGAGGCCCTATAACTTTGACATCTTGGCACAATTGGCCAATACACCGGCCAAATTGTCCTTATATGAACTCCTAAGGCTCTCAAAGGATGTCCGTACAGCTTTGAGTGATGCACTCCAAAATGCCGACGCGTACTTGGCTCAGGTCAACCTCACAGGAGATAATCAACCTGCAGATCTCCAAGATAGTGCACGTACGGGAGCGATACCCAATATCGTCTTCTCTCCGCAGGATATGCTCATCAAAACTAACCTGCACGATCGCCCGTTATACTACACTGGATACATTGGCGATGTAAAGGTGGACCGAATGCATATCGATCCTGGGTCTTCCATAAGCATCATTCTGAAGGGTCTGCTACATCATCTTCTCATTCCGATGTATCGCCTGACGCCTACAAGCACCGCCATTAGCGGTTTCAATTCGGGCAGGAGCTACCCAATCGGGAAGATCCGTCTGAAATGCCAGATTGGCGATCTCCAATCAGAAGTCACCTGCTACGTCATAGACGCCAACACTTCTTACAACATCCTTTTGGGGCGGCCTTGGATATACGATTACATGATCGTGCCTTCCACGCTGCACCAATGCTTCAAATATGTCGATAAGCATGGCTTCGTGAGGACATAATTTGCTGATATCGATCCCTTCAAGGGAGTCGAATCTTATTACTCAGACTCCTGTCTGTACGAAAAATCAAAGAAGCACCTGGTCGAAGAAGATGTGCAAGCTCATACCAAGACGGCCACAGGATCAGAAGAACCTCTAACGATCCACCTCCAGGCTCGCAAACCAGGCAATTTCGTACCCCTCACGGCCACTCTGCGTAAGGACGCAATCAGCCTCTCGGCACAGGAAGAGCAGTTAAGAATCCGGCTGCCAAGGTTCGGCCAGGTGCCGAGACCCATAATAGGGCCACTTACCATCAGACTGCCAAGAGTCGTTCAACCCCAAACGGAGAAACTCAATCCCTCCGATAGGCCACTGACAATATGCCTTCCCAAGAAAGGTCATCATCCCGATACAAGGTCTGACACTTCTAGCGAACCAGCCACCCCTCGCTCCACATCGAGTGCCAGACTGGGGGTTGCTAGTCTACCGACAACCCCACGCTCTGCTCCGTCAGTTGAACCTCTGAAGATCAAGCTGACTAGGACATCCTCTCAGTCTTCACTTACACAGGGGGTAGCCGAGGAGGAACCGGAACTAGCCAAGTATGTGGCTACTCACACTAATGTCCCCTCCGTCGATGATATAATTCCCCTAGAAAAGATACCTTACTTCATCAATAAAGGGTTATCTTTGAACTACACCGAGCTTAATAAGCTATGTACAATGTATGCTATGGACCACGGTATAGGCACTCACCTACACACACAGGTGACAAATGTATATACCGCGATCCAGCTTACTCCAGCAGAAGACGCCTACCGAATATACGAGGGAGGGGACCATCCAATTATCTTCGGCCGGAAAGACGATCCGTACCCCTTCATCATAAAGGAAGCCGATCTTGGGTCAGATGCCGGGAGACTGCCTCTGTATCTTTATAGCCCCCAGTCCAAATATCTCATACAAAAGCAGGGATATGATCTGGAGACTACACCAGGTTTGAATTACGGTACTGGACGGCGACTACCTTTGAAGCCCCCAATACCGACCGGCAAGCCACGGGACTACTATAGCAAAACTCGATGTAGACTAGGGTATGTAACTCCCACGATGACCCCCGAGAGTTCAGATGAAGAGTATGACTGGCAGTCACATTCAACCGGGTCACCAACTTTCGACTCGGATACCAGCATCGGAGACATATTCAGACAAGTCCTGTCGGTCAATATGGCATTCGCTGACGCTTACGAAGAAGACGAAGACATTCTTGAAATCCTCAAACTAGAGCCGTAGGCACAACAGTTGGACGCGCAATGGAAAAAATGGTTCGAGCAGAGAGAACCTCCTACCGAAGATGAAGTTATGCAGGTCGACCTCGGCAGCGAGTCCTCTCCAAAGCCAATCTTTGTCAGTAAGAGTTGAACAGACGAAGAGCGAGAATCGCTACTGGAACTTATCAAAGAATATATTGATGTGTTCGCCTGGAGTTATGAGGACATGTCGGGTTTAGATCCCGACATTGCTCTTCATAAGCTCAACATACGTCCAGATGCAAAACCAGTCAAGCAGCAACAACGACGCTTCCGCCCAGGCGTCATGGATGCGATCGAAGCCGAAGTCAACAAACTAATAGCTAGCGGCTTCATCCGTGAGGAGCAACATCCTGACTGGGTCGCCAACATAGTTTCGGTCCTTAAGAAGAATGGGAAGATCCGAATCTGCATCGACTTCCGTAATCTAAATGAGGCATGTCCGAAAGACGAATTTCCCGTCCCCATCACAGACATCATGATCGATAACACATGCGGCTTTGAACGTATGTCATTCATGGATGGATTCTTGGGGTACAATCTGTTGGCACATTTTATTTTGAGTAATTAACAGCTTCTTCGTAGTTTAGTCTTCTGTTCTTCAGATTCATTTTTTCTCAGAAGATCAAGGGCTTCCTCCTTCTTGAAGACTATAGCAGTCACCGGCGTTCCCTGCATAAAGTCGGCGTCTTCCTGCTTAGTGTCTTCGAGTCTGTACTGGTCTAGGTATTTCTGTAATCACTAAAGGATGGATGATAACTTAAAGCATAAATCGAAAATCAAGTCATTCAGAACGGCATACCGGCGGTATGCTCCGGCATACCGGCGGTATACCGTTTTCGCGTCCAGAAAAGTTTCTGTGACAAAAAGTGGCATACCGGCGGTATGCTCCGGCATACCGACGGTATACCGTTTTCGCGTCCAAAAAAGTTTCTGTGACAAAAAGCGGCATACCGACGGTATGCTTCGGCATACCGGCGGCATACCGCTTTTTGGACTCCAGAAAGTTGCTGTCTCGAAATGTCGGCATACCGACGGCATGCTGCGGCATACCGGCGGCATGCCGTTTTTAGCAACACAATAGTTGCTGTGATTTTTTGTCGGCATACCGACGGTACGCTACAGCATACCGGCGGCATGCCGTTTCTAGCAGCTCTAAAACTTTCTGTGACTTCTGTCGGCATACCGGCGGTATGCTCCGGCATACCGGCGGTATACCGAATTTTGAATACTCAGTTTTCGATTTGATCTGACATGCATTAATGGCCGCATTTAATGCTCTTTAACGGTCATAAATATGACCGTTACTATTTGGATGGCATACCGACGGCATGCCGGTCTGCGTACATTCAGAAGCATTAAATGCCACCCACTCTTGGTTTTCTTATAAAAGGAAGCTCTCTCTCTCTTGAGCTTCTTTACCAACTCCTTCATAAATTTTCCAACAACCAAGAGCTCCACCATTAATACTCTCCAAAGCTTTTCATTGTCATCCTCTCCCTAAGTGCTAGAGTATTAAAGAGTTGTACACTTTCGATCTTCAAGTGTTAGAAGATCAACAAGCTTTCATTCTCTGTTGTTTGAAGTTGGCGAGCCTTCGTAAGAAAACTCGTGTGTAGAAGTTGGCGAGTCTTCGGATCCAAACTCGTGTTGAAGTTGGCGAGTTCTTCGGATCCAAACTCGTGTGTACTATTTGGATAATAGTGGATTAAAGCCGGAGAGAGTTCCGGGACTGGATTGCCTCAAAAGAGGATACCAGGATACATCATTGCGTTTGCGTTTGATCTTTCTACTCTTTTCTTTTAATTGCCTTTATTGCATCAATTGTTGTAGTTTATATTTTATTTCCCGATTCACCCCCCCTCTAGGGTTTTACAATTGGTATAAGAGCTTTGTTCTCTTGATTTGGATTTACTTCCTTGAGTGATCCATGGCCTCTAACCCTAGCGTCAACACATTTCACAATGAGGGACACTCCACAAATAGGCCTCCCCTATTTGATGGTACCAACTATAACTACTGGAAGATTAGGATGGGCATTTATCTCAAGTCCATAGATTTTGACTTATGGGATTGCGTGATAAATGGCCTTCCTACTCCTTCCAGAGCTATTGAAGATATTGCTTCTGACACCCTTCGGGAAACACTTGCCGAAAACATTAAGAAGCTTGCTTGTCGAGATGCCAAGGCAATGAATGCTCTTTACTGTGCCCTTGACAGTAGTGAATTCAATCGGATCTCTACTTGCAAGACTTCCAATGAGATTTGGAAGTTACTTGAAGTCACTCACGAGGGAACTTCACAAGTGAAGGAATCCAAGATTAGTAGACTCACGCAAGAATATGAGTCTTTTAAAATGAAGCATGATGAATCTATTGCTAGCATGTTTACTCGTTTTGGTGACATTATTAACCCTCTCTCTTCTCTTGGAAAGGAATATCCCGCTCATGAAAAGATAAGGAAAATTCTTAGAGGATTGACGAAAGCTTGGAGTCCTAAAGCTACCGCAATCATTGAGGGGAACGATCTAACCGTCATGAACCTAGAGACCCTCATGGGTAAGCTAATGACTTACGAGCTCGACATGAAGGATCAAGAGGAATCCTCCATTCAAGAGAAGGAGAAGGAGAAGACCAAAGAAAAGGAGAAGACTCTCGCTCTCAAAGCTTCAAGGTCCTACTCCAAGGATAGCTCCGACGACCATGAGTCGGATGACGATGAAGAAATAGCTCTCACAGCTAAGCACTTCCGGAAGTTCTTAAAGTTCAACAAGGCCAACCGCTCTAGACGGGACAATGAAGAAGACCCGGCATGCTATCAATACAGAAGACCCGGACACATCAAGAGGGATTGTCCGATGATACGAAAAGACTCAAGCAAGTACGAGAAACCTAGCAAGGAAAGCTCATCCTCTAGAAAGTTCGCCAACACTAGCATTTGGTGTGAAAGCGACGCAAGCGACTCCGACAACGACAAGGAGTGCAAACACAATGCCAACGTCTGTCTCATGGCAACCGATGAGGTACTTGATGATTTCTCTTTAAACACTCTTACCTATGATGATTTGGAGAAAGCCATTCTTGAATTACATGAAGAACACAAAGGTGTTCGGAATAAATACAAGAAATCTCTCAAGGAGGTTGAGGCTCTTCAACTTGAAGTAGAGAGGCTCTCAAACATCATCATTGATGTGAAGGAAAAATCTCCTATTTCCGACACGGATGAAATGGAGTCCTTGCGACTCAAATTTCAAGAATCTCTTGACACCATCAAGAAAAAGGATGATGAGATTCAATCCATGAGAAGCTCCTATGAATTTGCCATGCGCAAATGTCAAGATGCTAATAGAAGAGAATATTCCACCTCTATTAAGTATAATGATCTTCTTACACGAAGTAAGAATTTAGGTAATAAGAATACCACTCACATGCATGCTCCAAGACACCCTCACACTCATCACAATGCTAGGCACAATCATTACATGAACACTACACACAACTCCTTTTCTAACACAAGAAAAGGACCCTTTGTCAAGAAGAACACCTCTCATCATGCTTTTTACTATCATCATAACACTCATGGTAGAACTTCTCACATTAGTAACTCACACATGCACAACACTCATACTTCTTCTTCTAAATCTTCCTTGATGTGCAATTATTGTGGTTTGGTAGGTCACACTTCTAACTTTTGTTATACAAGAAAACAAGTTGACATGAGAGTTCTTAAGTGGGTTCCTAAGACTAACACTCATGGACCCATAAGATCATGGGTACCAAAATGTTCATCTTCAACTTATGTTGTAGGTGACGAATCCTTCTCATGCTAGAAGCAAATGGATTCTCGATAGCGGTTGTTCACGGCACATGACCGGTGATGCTTCACTTTTTACAACGCTATCGATGAAGAAAGAAGGACACGTCTCCTTCGGTAACAATCTTAAAGGTTATATTATTAGAAATGGTAATATCGGTTCTCCTCCTTACCCTTGTATTAATAATGTTTGTCTTGTTACTAATCTCAAGCATAATCTTTTAAGTATTAGCCACCTTACCGATAATGGTTATGATATCAAGTTTGTTAAACTCAAATGCTACATTACCGATAGCTCCAATGGAACTATTGTGTATGAAGGCATTAGAGAAAACAATATTTATGTTCTTTATCTTGTTGAAGGTACTAACAATGACAGGTGCCTAGTTGCAAAGAACGATGAGAGTTGGCTTTGGCACATGAGGCTTGGACACGCCAACATGGATACCATCTCTCGCCTCGCCTCCAAGAAGCTTGTACGAGGACTTCCTAGCATCCCTTTCAAAAAGGATATGGTATGTGAAGAATGCGAGAAAAGTAAGTTGACCAAGTCATCCTTCAAATCCATCAACTCTGTGAGTACCTCTAGACCCCTCCAACTTATTCATATGGATCTCTTTGGGCCTAGTAGAGTAGCTAGTCTTGGTGGCAAACTTTATGCTTTTGTTTTAGTTGATGATTTTTCGAGATTTACTTGGGTTATTTTTCTTGCTTGCAAAAGTGATACCTTTCGTGAATTTGTTGCTTTTTGTAAACGTGTTCAAAATGAGAAAGGTTTTTTCCATTAACAAAATTAGGAGTGATCATGGAGGTGAATTTGATAATGTTGATTTTAAAAGTTTTTGTGAAAAGAATGGTTTTGGACATGATTTTGCTTGTCCCCGTACTCCTCAACAAAATGGTGTTGTGGAGAGAAAGAATAGAACCCTTGGCGATATGGCCCGGGTCATGTTAAACCAATACAAGCTCCCCCAATATTTTTGGGCGGAAGCCGTTAATACGGCGTGTCATGTTATTAATAGGGTCTTAATTAGACCTATTACTAAGAAGACTCCTTATGAGCTTTGGTTTAACAAAATTCCTTCTATTGAATATTTCAAGGTTTTTGGTTGCAATTGTTTTATTTTGAATACCAAGGATAACCTAGGCAAGTTTGAAGAAAAAGCCTATGAAGGAATATTCCTTGGATACTCTACTCATAGCAAAGGTTTTCGTATTTTTAATAAAAGAAGTCTTGTTGTCGAAGAGTCAATCAATGTCTCTTTTAATGAGCTCAACTCTTCTACATTCTCCTCTTCCGAGGATATTGATGACATCTCGTTTGGATTGGAGAACTCCTCTATTGAGGATCGTCCTTCTTCATCTAACAATGAAGTTGTGACCCCATCAAAAGAGTCTCCTCCTCTCGAGCCTCCTCCAAAGGATCTCCCAAGAGAATGGAGATTTGTCACCAATCATCCTAAGGAGCTTATCATTGGGGATCCTTCCTCAAGTGTTAGTACAAGATCCGCCACACGTGATCTTTGTGCCAATGTGGCTTTTATCTCTCAAATAGAGCCTAAAAATGTTAATGATGCTTTTCTTGATGAATTTTGGATGATAGCTATGCAAGAGGAGCTTAATCAATTTGAGCGAAGCAAGGTTTGGGAACTTGTTCCAAAACCTAGCAATCATCCCATTATTGGAACTAAATGGGTGTTTCGCAACAAGCTAAATGAAGATGGGTTAGTGACTCGTAACAAAGCCCGATTGGTTGCTCAAGGCTATAACCAAGAGGAAGTGACTACGACGAAACCTATGCTCCGGTTGCACGACTTGAATCCATTCGTATGCTTTGTGCATTTGCTTGTTTTAATGACTTTAAGCTATTTCAAATGGATATTAAGAGTGCTTTTCTTAATGGTATTATTAAGGAGGAAGTTTATGTTAAACAACCTTCCGGTTTTGAAGATTTTCAATTTCCTAACCACGTTTTCAAACTCCATAAAGCCCTTTATGGCCTCAAACAAGCTCCTCGTGCTTGGTATGAGCGTCTTAGCTCTTTTCTTGTCTCTCACAATTTTTCAAAGGGAAAAGTTGACACTACACTTTTTATTAAATCACATGATGGGACTCTCTTATTGGTTCAAATTTATGTTGATGATATTATTTTTGGTTCTACTAACAACACTCTTTGTGTAGAATTTGCCAAAGTTATGCAGGAAGAGTTTGAAATGAGTATGATGGGTGAACTCTCCTTCTTCTTGGGGTTACAAATCAAACAAGGGCCTAAAGGAACCTTCATCAATCAAGCAAAATATACAAAGGACCTCCTCAAGCGTTTCGACCTTGACTCATCCAAATCAATGAGGACCCCTATGGCTACAACGACCAAGCTTGACAATGATGAAGATGGCACATCGGTCGACATTCGTAAGTATAGAGGTATGATCGGTAGCTTACTTTATTTAACGGCTAGCCATCCGGATATCATGTTTAGTGTTTGCTTGTGTGCACGATATCAAGCCAATCCAAAGGAATCACATTTGAGTGCCGTTAAGCGCATTTTTCGTTATCTCAAAGGCACCATTAACATGGGTCTTTGGTATCTGAAATCCTCATCCTTTGAGCTTCACGACTTTTCGGATGCGGATTTTGCCGGATGCAAGATTGACCAAAAAAGCACTAGTGGCACATGTCAATTCCTCGGGAAGTCCTTGGTATCGTGGTTTAGTAAGAAGCAAAACTCTGTTGCTCTTTCCACCACTGAGGCAGAATATATTGCGGCTGGTTGTTGTTGTGCACAAATTCTTTGGATGTCACAAACACTTTTAGATTATGGTATTTCTCATTCTTGCACCTCTATTAAATGTGATAACACTAGCTCTATCAATCTCACGAAAAACCTGATTTGTCACTCACGCACGAAGCACATAGAAATTAGACACCATTTTCTTCGTGACCATCAGCAAAAAGGAGATATCCGTCTTGAATTTATTGATACTACTTATCAATTAGCCGATATCTTCACTAAGCCTCTCCCGGAAGACCGCTTCTCTTTCCTTTGCCTTGAACTAGGCATTTTATCCTTTGAGCCATAACCTTTCTTTTTGTCCGGCACACCGACGGTATACTGCGGTATACCGGCAGCATGCCATTTTTCGAAGCAGAATTTGGTTCTGTTTCGATTTTCGGCATACCGTCGGTACACTACGGCATACCGCCGGCATGCCGCTTTTCGAATCAGGATGATGTTCTGTTTCGATTTTTCGGCATACCGTCGGTACACGTCAGTATACCGCCGGCATGCCGGATGGCGGCGGACTTGAATCCTGAACTAATATGCGGGCCCACTCTTTTATCTTTATTCCTTCCATCCTACCTTTATTCCCTCTCTTCCATCAAATCCCTCATTAACTACCCATCTCCTCAACTCCCCTCCTCTTAATTACCCTTCTTATCACCTTCCCCTTTTCTCTCCTCTTTTTACTCCACACATCAATTCACCCCATCACCCTTTCAACTACCCCATCACCCTTCCACTTTAACCGTTTCCTATTCCCCACCCTTTTTCAAACTCAACTCTTCATATTCCCCCTCTTCCTTAAAAACCCTCCTTCTTCCTTCTTCTCCACTACTACTTCTTCCTCTCACACCAAAGCCCAAAATCCTTCTTCATGGCCAACCCTAAGCGCCCCCGATCCTCTTCCTCCTCTTTCAACCCTTTCGTCCCGGTGGCGCTACCCTCCGGCTTTGACCAACGCATTTTCTCCAACGCTTTGGCGGCTGAGCTTTGGTTCCAGCACTTCGTCAACCAGAACGTGTTCAAAGGACGGGCTATCAACTGGAACCTCTTCCCCGGTCACGTCCCGTTGTTTGACGATGCCAGTCTCTCCTCCCTTCTTCGACGGCAAATTCCTGTCTACTCTGCTGCTGTCCGCCTTTTCTACTGCAACATGCGAGGGGATGACGACGACCCTACCGCCATCTAATCCATGGTTAATGACTGCCACTTCCGTCTCACATCCAAGGAAGTGGGGGCCATCTTGGGCGTCCCGGACAGAGGAGATGCGTTACCTCTTTTGGGTGCTCTCACCTCATCGGCGGCGTCTCCTTTCGACGACTTCTGCCGTATCATCTGTAAGGGTCCCAACCCTCCTGCCATTCCGGCCCTCTCAGCCCAGCTGGAGCCATTCTACTACGAACTCCATCGTATCGTGTGCCACACTCTGTTCCCAAAGGGTGGGAACTATGACGCAATCACCGGTGATGCTCTTGTCCTCATGTATCATCTCTATGCCCGGAAGCGTTTTTCCTTCCCAAAGACTCTACTTTTGCAATTCCGGCGTTCCTTGCCTTCCGGGAAACAGAACCTCTACTATGGCTCTTTCATCACCTTGCTTATGGAGGCCAAACAAGTTGACTTGTCTCTCTGCTCCTCGGATGGGGTCCCCTCATTTCTTGCTGTTTCCCGTACCCTAGCTGGCGCCTCTTCTTCCCGTGCTTCCTCTTCCCAAGAGCAACCGAGTTCCACTCCTGCTGCCCCTGCATCTACCCCTCCATCTACGGGCCGCTATATGCCACTTACTCAGCACCACTTTGATCTGAGGATGGCCCAGGCGGAGGAGCAGATGCGGACACACACTCGTGGACTTGGCGCCCTCATCCAGTCTCGCTTCCACGATCAGGGCTACTTCATCCAGCGCACTCTGCAAGACCGGGATGCCTTTCTGGATCTTAATCTTCAGGATCCCATGTACACGGCCCCGCGTTTCTCTGACCCCAATGCCTATGGGTTTATGTACCCGGACGGCATTGATCCTTTTGGCGCCCTCCAGCAGGCTCAGGATGATGATGGTGATGATGATCCGGCAGAGGATTAGGGATGGGTTTCCTTTGGTGATGGTTACGGTATTTTAGTGGTTCTTTTTTTTATGTGTGTTTTCTGTTTGTTGTCTTTAGTGGTCCTTCGGGGACCGATTTATGGTTGTTTTCAGTGTTTGCTGTCCTTCGGGGACATTATCTATGGTTGTCTTTGATGTCCGACTCTCATGATGGAGAGTCTTTTATCTTATTGCTATGTATGGGTCAAGCATGTATTATCGTTCTTACTTCAATATATTCCTGCATGCTTTTATCTATGCACTCGTTTTTTTTTATGCACTGTCTCCTTTAGTTATCCCCATCTTTGACTAAGTGACAAAGGGGGAGAAATCGTATTGAGGGGGAGCTGTCTACCTACGGGGGAGATACTCCCTGAAGATGCTATCTCTCTATTTTGTCAATTATCAAAATGGGGGAGTTTGTTGGCACATTTTATTTTGAGTAATTAACAGCTTCTTCGTAGTTTAGTCTTCTGTTCTTCAGATTCATTTTTTCTCAGAAGATCAAGGGCTTCCTCCTTCTTGAAGACTGTAGCAGTCACCGGCGTTCCCTGCATAAAGTCGGCGTCTTCCTGCTTAGTGTCTTCGAGTCTGTACTGGTCTAGGTATTTCTGTAATCACTAAAGGATGGATGATAACTTAAAGTATAAATCGAAAATCAAGTCATTCAGAACGGCATACCGGCGGTATGCTCCGGCATACCGGCGGTATACCGTTTTCGCGTCCAGAAAAGTTTCTGTGACAAAAAGCGGCATACCGGCGGTATGCTCCGGCATACCGGCGGTATACCGTTTTCGCGTCCAGAAAAGTTTCTGTGACAGAAAGCGGCATACCGACGGTATGCTTCGGCATACCGGTGGCATACCGCTTTTTGGACTCCAGAAAGTTGCTGTCTCGAAATGTCGGCATACCGACGGCATGCTGCGGCATACCGGCGGCATGCCGTTTTTAGCAACACAATAGTTGCTGTGATTTTTTGTCGGCATACCGACGGTACGCTACAGCATACCGGCGGCATGCCGTTTCTAGCAGCTCTAAAACTTTCTGTGACTTCTGTCGGCATACCGGCGGTATGCTCCGGCATACCGGCGGTATACCGAATTTTGAATACTCAGTTTTCGATTTGATCTGACATGCATTAATGGCCGCATTTAATGCTCTTTAACGGTCATAAATATGACCGTTACTATTTGGATGGCATACCGGCGGTATGCCGCGGCATACCGACGGCATGCCGGTCTGCGTACATTCAGAAGCATTAAATGCCACCCACTCTTGGTTTTCTTATAAAAGGAAGCTCTCTCTCTCTTGAGCTTCTTTACCAACTCCTTCATAAATTTTCCAACAACCAAGAGCTCTACCATTAATACTCTCCAAAGCTTTTCATTGTCATCCTCTCCCTAAGTGCTAGAGTATTAAAGAGTTGTACACTTTCGATCTTCAAGTGTTAGAAGATCAACAAGCTTTCATTCTCTGTTGTTTGAAGTTGGCGAGCCTTCGTAAGAAAACTCGTGTGTAGAAGTTGGCGAGTCTTCGGATCCAAACTCGTGTTGAAGTTGGCGAGTTCTTCGGATCCAAACTCGTGTGTACTATTTGGATAATAGTGGATTAAAGCCGGAGAGAGTTCCGGGACTGGATTGCCTCAAAAGAGGATACCAGGATACATCCTTGCGTTTGCGTTTGATCTTTCTACTCTTTTCTTTAAATTGCCTTTATTGCATCAATTGTTGTAGTTTATATTTTATTTCCCTATTCACCCCCCCTCTAGGGTTTTACACAATCAAATCAAGATGTCTCCCGACGACGAAAAGCACACATCATTTCGAACGCCGATTGGCACATACTGCTACACAGTCATGCCATTCGGTCTAAAGAATACTGGCGCTACATATCAGCGAGCCATGAGTATCATTTTCAGGGAATATTTGCGCAAGACAGTGGAATGCTATGTCGACGACATCGCCGTCAAGAGTCGCCGTAAAGAAGATCGTCTTCAGGACCTGAGGACGGTATTCGACCTAATGCGAGCCCACAATATGAAGATGAACCCTACGAAATCATTCTTGGGCGTATCCAGCAGGAAGTTCTTGGGCTTCATCATCACTGCACAGGGTATCCATGTAGACCCCGAGAAAACAAAGGCGATCATGGAGATGGCTCCCCCGAAAAATCTTTGCGAACTTAGAGGCCTCCAAGGAAGGCTAGCTTACATCAGGAGGTTCATTTCTAACCTCTTCGGGCGATGCCGACCATTCACACACCTGATGAAGAAAGGAGTCTCATTCGTATGGGACGAGGAATGCCAGCGTGCTTTCGACAGCATCAAGGAATACTTATCAAATCCTCCAATTTTGGTGGCCCCGGTCCCTGGAAAACCATTCTTGCTCTACGTACGAGCAATGGAACACTCCCTTGGCGCCCTGCTGACACAAAACAATGACGCAGGCCACGAGCAGGCCATATATTACCTCAGCCGAATGATGATTGGGCCAGAACACCGATACACCGCTGTGGAGAAGGAATGCCTCGCCCTGGTGTTCGCCATTCAAAAGATGCGGTACTACGTCACAAGGCAAACCATACTTGTGATCTCCCGAGTCAACCCTCTCAGAGTCCTGATGACTAAACCAGGGGCACTCAGCGCTCGCCCCGCTACATGGGCAATATTGCTGTCCTCCTATCATATGATCTTCGTCCCGCAGAAGGCTGTCAAGGGTCAAGCCCTGGCAGACTTCTTGGCAGCCCACCTAGGATCGGAGTCATCCAGAATCTATGAAGAGATCCCAGATGAGGTCGCCGATTCGAATACAGCTACCCACGATAACATATGGCGGATGTTCTTCGATGGCGCTTCAAGAACCGGACCCAAGGGAAACATCGTCGTTGGGGTCGGAGTGGTATTGATTTCTCCTACTGGGCTGGTGATCAATCACGCCTACTCCCTCACAGAACCCTGTTCTAACAATGTGGCCGAGTATAACGCTCTGGTCATTGGTCTCCAACTGGCAAGAGAGCTGGGGGTAGAATACCTTGAAGCGTACGGCGACTCCCAACTAATCGTCAATCAGATCCGGGGCTCGTACGAGGTCCGCCATGAAGACATGATCCCCTACCATCAAATTGCGATCAACATTATCTCATCGTTCGAGGGGTTCTTCATCGAACACGTTCCCAGACTCCGAAATATCGAAGCCGATGCCCTGGCAGGCCTTGCCGCTTCTTTAGCAGTGCCAAACCAGGCTCATCATTCGGTTGACGTGATAGGCCACGAACTGGTCTGCCCCAAGAACAATGTTCAATTCGTGGCGAGTTATTCCGCCCAGACGGTCGACGAAGCACCAGACTGGAGACAGCCATTCATCGACTTCGTCGTCTACGACATCCTCCCAGAGAACCCAAAAGAAGCTATTTCTGTCAGACGGCGTTCTCTCAGATTCTTCTACGATACAGAGACGAAGATGCTGTATCGCCGCTCCTATGACGGATTATTACTCCGGTGCCTGTCGAACGCAGAAGCCAAAGAAGCCGTGCGAGAAGCTCATGACGGTGTCTGTGGGGCCCATCAGTCCAGCCCAAAACTACAAGATCGCCTTCGCCGAATGGGCTACTACTGGCCTACGATGGTGGCAGACGCGATAGACTATGCCAAAAAATGCAAAGCTTGCCAAGTCCATGCAGACTTCATTCACCAACCATCGGAGTTTCTACATCCGACAGTGGCATCCTGGCCATTCGAAGCATAGGGAATGGATATCATTGGCCCAATCACCCCACCTTCCTCCCGAGGACATCTCTTCATACTTGCTATCACTGATTACTTCTCCAAATGGGCGGAAGCTGTCCCACTCGCAGAAGTTAAGACTTCAAACGTGATCAGCTTCCTTAAGCATCACGTCATCTACCGCTTTGGATTGCCCCAAAGGATCATCCATGACAATGGTCCGCAGTTTGCAAGCAACGCATTCTATCGGTTCTGCGATAAGCACCGCATTCAGAATGTCGCTTCGACACCGTACAACCCGGCAGCAAACGGGTTAGCGGAGGCATTCAACAAAACGATCATCAAACTCCTCAAGAAGTTTATCTCCTCCAACAAACGTGACTGGAACGAAAAGCTCGGCGAATGCTTATGGGCTTATCGCACCACAGTTCGAACAGCCACCGAGAATACACCATTTCCCTGGTGTACGGGAGTGAGGCAGTCCTCCCATTGGAGACTCAAATCCCCTCACTCCGCGGCCCCCTCACCTATCAATTGACAACGGATGATAACTACCGACGTCGATTACAAGAGTTGGAGGCCTTAGATGAAAAACGCCTCCTAGCTCAGCAAAGGATCGAGCTATACCAAGCACGCATCTCAGGAGCCTTCAACAAGAAGGTTAAAATCAGAACATTCCAAGTGGACGATCTTGTGCTGGCAGTCCGCAGGCCAATGGTCATGACTCACAAGACCGCCGGCAAGTTCCAGCCAAAATGGAAAGGTCCATTTGTCATCGAGGCCGTATTCTCCAATGGTGCTTACCGCCTCGCCAAGCAGAACGGAGACTTGCTCATGTTGCCCGTCAACGGCAAGTTCCTGAAGAAATACTATGTTTAAACATCATTCTCCAAATCATCGAGTCATGTACCCTTTAGTACCACTGAACTCTCATCCACCCTGTTTCAAATCATCGAGTCATGTACCCTTTAGTACCACTGAACCCACAATATTTCAGATTATCGAGCCATGCACCCGCTGGTGCCGCTGAACTCTCACTCCCTCAATATTCTAATTTACCAAGTTATGTACCGGCTGGTGCCTCTGAACTTACATTCCGGTCACTCTTGCAGATAGTAAGTCACGTATGATTATACCTCTGAACTTTCTTCCTGGAAGAGATCCTCCCTCATGATCCACTACCCGCACTCCCAGTGCACAAAAAGGGTAGTCGATCCACCAATTTCCGAAACGACCATGTCCTCATTACCTCTGAGTCGTCTTCACTTCCACCAAAAACAATCCGCCCCCCTCGCACAGAACTTCCACGTTCTCCTACCTCTGAGTCGTTCTATGTACCCACTCTTCATTGAGCCCACTCCTGCCATATCCTCATTACCTCTGAATGGGAAGGCTCCGTCGAAGAAATCGTCATATTTGCCATGTCCACATTACCTCAGAGCAAGTATGCCGGTCCACTTTCAACCTATTATCTGTACCCACAACCAGAGTACGACAAGGATAATAGGTCCACAAATGTCCTCTGTTGACCACAAATGTCCTCTGTTGACCACAAATATCCGCTATTTATTACAAATAGCTTCCGTGAAGTCTCCCCTGCCATGTTCTCATTACCTCTGAGCAGGAAGATTTTATGGTAAAACCTTCACGTCTGCCATGTCACCATAACCTCTGAGCAAATATGATTGGTTTCCTTTCATCCCATTATCCGTATCCTGAACCAGGGTACGCCAAGGATAATAGGTCCACAAATATCCCTTGCTAAGCTTCTTAGCATAAATCCACCATCTTACCATGCCCCGGGAGCCCAGCTGCTCTACGGCATTCCTTCCCCCAACACCAAGAACACCCATGACCACTTTGCCATGGCTGCTCCAAACATCCAAACTTGTTATCCGTACCTAAAGCCAAGGTACACCTAGGGTAACAGGTCCACAAATAATCCTCCAGCAAGTCCGGTTCCATAAACACCGCAAGTACAAGAAAGAAAAGATGAGTTGAAACATGCTCATTTATTCAAAAATCAAAGGGCTAAATCAGCGGGGATCACACCCCTTACAAAAATTAAAAGAGAAAAAAAGAAGAAGAAGAAGACAGAGGGCGGATCACTGCTCTGGAGCACATAACACCGTGAGACGGTCCTTTATCAAGGCAACCGACCGCTCAAGCCTCTGTTTGGCTCGACGTTCCGCCTCCTGGTTCAGCACCGCCGCATCCTCCAGATGAGCATGGGCTTGCCAGTTGTCCTCAAACTTCTTGAAGGCCCGCGCCAGGTTGACAGAAGATCGGGAAACCCTCTCGACCTCCCGAGCGATCGACTCCTGTTCTGCATGAGCAGCCTCCCGCTCTGACTCTAAGAAGGCCAACTCCTTCTGGAGTGCGAGAATCCGCTCCTTCGTGTCAGCTATTCCACGAGAGGCAGATTCTTCCCGGGCCCTACAAGCCTGACTCCGACGACACAGTCGGTCATAGGAGACGGAGAACTTGTCAAGGTCCCCCTGCACAGCCGGCCCGGCAGTTTCTCGAGCGAGCTTGATCCTTTCCCGAGTAGCAACCAGGAAGCCCCGCTCCTGTTCAATTGCAGCAGGCAAGCCAGCCTGTCGTACTGCCAGCAGTTGGGTCACAAGCTGGTCTGCCTCTGTCAACTTAGGCTCCAGGAGCGCGGCTAACCCCACCCCGCCAGGAAGACCCTTCAGAGTGTCGATTTGACCCCGAGCGCCCCACAGAGACAGAGAAAAAGGGATCCCCCGTTCTACGGCAGCGTTTACATCCCTCCCTAAGTGACGATAGAAGCTGTCAACCACTTCCTGCGTCACCTCGTTCAGAGCCTCCGAGGAAGCCGGTGTCAACGGGAGTGTGGCTGGCAGCGCGGAAGAAGACGCGACAGAATCTGCCGCTCCTGCCATAAGAGAAACCAACCCTGCACGAAAGGACGCTTGAACATCGGCCAATTCCTCTTCAGCGGCCCGCAGAATTTGGATGCTCGGCAGGGTCGAGAAGTCGATCTCCGGAGCCGTATAAGCAGCCGAAGACGAGGCCGGGGCCAGCACCATCTCCATCCCCATCTGCCCAGAGCTGGTAGGATGTCCCTCAACATGCAATGACGAAGGAGAGGAAACGCTCCTTTCGCCCAGATCACGGCAGACCGGGCCTTTCGCGAGAACATCCGCAGCGGGAGGTAAAAGGTCAGGACCTGCAGGACCAAGGCAACCATGAATCGACTTGACCCGAAGGATATGTTGATAGAGCAAATAAGCCCCCTCGGTGGTCAATATGTGGCTCAGCTTACCAGTTGAGGAGTGTGGAGGCTGGGGTTCGCCTACAGCCATCACAACCTCTTCACCAACAGCCTCCGAGTCAGGAATAATGGACTCATCTGCCCTTGCATCCTCAGGAGGAGATGTACCGAGAATGGCGTCGTCTTGCTGAAGTTCAAGAATCTCGGAGACGGGTCCATGGAAACTTTCGTCACCCCAGACTGGGGCCTCAGCAGCTTGGGAGTCCTCAGCCGCCGCTGAGAGAGCCCCCGCAGAGAGAACCGCGGCACACATGTCACTAATCAAAGCAGCAAGGGCCGGATCGACTACTGGGGCAGTAGATGGTTCAGGAGAGCCTGGTTCGTCAGACGCCTACAAAGAAAAATGATCAAGTCATATCCCCGAGAGGAAAGAAAATTACAACAAAGAGATAACTCCGACTTAGTCTTACCTCCAGAACAGCATCGGTACCTTCACCCCTCTCGGTAATAAGTAATCCACGAGACTTAATGGCAGCTCTCTTCACGGAAAAGGTCGCTCTGCTGTCAGAAGACTCGCGCCTGACTCGTTTACGTGAGGAACCAGACACAGCTGGAGGCTGTTCTTCCCTCACTACTTCCTCTTGTGTAGAAGGTAACGGGTCTTCCGCCGATTCATCGGGGGTGGGAAGCGGTTGATCCGCTACTTCTTCACCCCCACCAAAAAGGGAGTCTTCGCTATCATCCTCCTCCTCAGCCGACTCGGAAGGTTCTGATTCAGGGAGAGGAATCTGGAGCGCCAGTTGCTTTCTAGCCTTGGCCCCCTTGGGCTTCTCCTCTAAACTGGTACCTACGATGAAACTGGTACTCGGATCAAAGTTAACAGGAGGCTTGTTCGCCATAACGTGATACAAAGTAGCCACGTACAAAATTTCCCTCGACGCCTTAGCATCGGGAACCGAGAAGCTGGCCCGAGTATGATAAGCGTCATAATAATTCCACGCTCGGACGCCGTCAAGAACGCTGCCTTCAAAACCCAAACAAGGGTTGGGACAATCAAGGAACAACTGGCTATAGCCAAATTGGCGGGAAAACCTACTAGGTAGGTAAGGCTCCAAGTACACATTATCCCGGTTGCGATAAACCAGATGCGCAGGGCGGATATTGCGCAACCAAGCAAGCATATCCAGAGATAGAAAATGAGAAGGTCCAGTACCATCAAGGTGTACCTTCCTCACTTCCTCATCAGAAAAAGGAGGAACAGACACAAAGAGGTCACACCCATCCACTCTCGCCAGCGCCCTCCGACAAGCTGGCATAGTGTTGTATTTCCAAGACCGGTGATGGCATTTGAAGAGGAAAGCATCTTCGGCTGTAGCATCTTCGGCTGTAGCATCTTCCGCTATCCCAGGTCCCAGCAAAGACTTGTAGTGCATCGCCAACCACCCCATCAGGTAGTGGAAGGGCAGTTCTACGCGCTCAAAATCTAAAGTCTTCTTGCGAGCAATAACCTTAGACGAGAATGTTCGCAGACTATGTGTATGCTGCACACCATAGCAGGAAGGAGGGCCAGCCTAACTCCGATACTAGTTTAACGGCAGGGAGGATGAAATGACGACCAATCTTCTCGATAGAACCTGCTCCTCCCGAGACTATGCAGTTCCGTAGCCATATTATTAAAAATCCAGCCAGAAGCGCCTTCTCCGACATCTGTATGGTCCCGTAGTGAAAATAACTAAGGGAGTCAGCTTGACTCCCGAATATATCGCTCTTGGATCGCGACTTCTTGACACTTGACATCAGATCCCTTACCTCCGCATGCGTTCGAGGGGCTCGGGAAGTAACTTCGCCAGAAGGATCAACCCTAAAAAGATAATTAATCCAGGATGTGGTATGGGGAGCGGTCCCCTCGGAGCTATCCGTCGTTTTTATAGCCATCTGATGACAAGCACTATGGTGGCACAACAACTCCCGATACATCGCAACAGAACCCGGGAGTTGCCTGTCCAAGGCCTCGAACTCCTCATTCGATGGGGTATACACCTCGAAAGGCTCATTCCCCCATGGAAGTTTAGAGACAGTATACATCTCGTGAAGAGCAAGCCCCAGCTCCCCTACTGGTGCAAAGAACGTCCCCGTTCGCCGGCTATACATCTCCAAGAGCGCTACGAACAGAGGTTTATTAATGGGAAGCCCGTGACAAGTGCCCCGAATGGCATGGTAAAGCCCCACCTCCCGCAAGAATGTTCCATAGGTCTGTAAAACCCAAGTAGTCAACTGGGCCCACGTAGAGGTGGGGTTTATCCAGTTCGGCAGTGCCAGCCTACCAACAGGATAAGACTTCTTGCGAACAAGCCGATTCAGGAAAGTATCAGCTTGAGTAAGTGTGAAGTTGGGGCCGTATACATTCATGAAAGAGCCCGGGGCCAGACCCATCATATACCGGAGGACGGAATCCTTACCCGCATACGCTGACCGCATATTCGGATTATAATGGATGTTGCCTATCAACATCCTTGATTGAGTGGGAGTTAAGTTACACACCATCTTCCGGTCCCGCAACACCATATTGAACCATGACAAAGGATAATGACGTTCCATAAGAGGAATATGGATTGCCACCCCATCCAAAGAAAAATCCCAGTTCTCGGAAATCTCTAAAACTCGGGGATTCTTGATGATTAAAGTATCACCAAAAAGGAACAAAGGCTTCAGGTATTTCCCATCCAGCTTCCCAGTATTCATCATGGAACGGAGGTAATGGAGGGTCTGATTCTCAATGGCCTTCAACCTCTCCGAAGGCTCATCAGTAGGGAATTGATTCAACACATGCCTAATTAAGTCGTCAAGACACATGCCCAGGGCGAATTGATTCGAACCCACTATAAGCTCTCCAGCAGGATTTACGGGCAGATTCACTGGAGAAAGACGAAAGAAACGAGGTTAGAAGATAGTCAAAAAACAGAAACATTGGAAAGATCATCTGAGTCTATGCGGCTCGGGTCGTCACAGCCTCATGCGGCTCAGCATTAGATACGTCTATGCGGTTCGGTGCATCATAGCCTCATGCGGCTCCGAGTTAGCCGAGTCAACTCAAATTCAGACAACTTATAGACCCATACGGTTCAGGTTAAGCACGCCTACGAAGCCAGACTCATGCGAGCGGATGCGGATGCAAGCGAGCGAGTTTATGCGGTTCAAAAGGTGAGCAACGCTTATGCGGCCCAAATCGAAAACATATATGCGGCTCAGATCGAGTATAACAAGCGCATGCGGCCCCATGGGGCGAAAGGCTTATACGGTTACATCGATAAGCCCCGTACATGCGGCTTGTGCATAAAGTATGCAGCAGAGCCATGGCAACGGTTAGGGTTTTCAGACGACCCTTACCAGCGGTAGGCGGGTGAACGTCCGGATGGATAGAACGCACAGCAGTCGGCGGAGGAGTGACTACGTTCGTCACTGCAGTCGTCGTAGAAGAAACCGCCTTACCCTTCGCGACTTTCAACGCAGCAGCCTTCTTGGGAGCCATTGTCGATCGTTGAGGGAAGAATACGAAGAGCAAAGACGGCAACTGGGAATTCGAGCAAAAAGAGAAGGTAAAGAAACCCCCAAGAAACTAGAAGACCCCTATTTATAGACGAAAGAGACCTATGAAACGAACAAACGTCTCAGATTACGCCTCGGATTATGTGCTGCTTCAAAAGATAAAGACAAAAACGCTTCGGTCAAGGCAAAACCGACCCTTGGGATCCTCCCCCAAAAGATGGCGTTAAATCAAAACGAATCAAGAGCATTTAATGAAGGTTTGCACACATAGTCAGGACACGTGGCAAAGAGCCTATGCGGGCAGATGAATCTATGCGGCTGGAACACTTATACGGCATGAACGGGACCATGCTTCTTATTCAAAGTGTTTCAATTTTGCAAATTGAAAACTTTGAAGGGGGTCCTGTAGAAGCATGGAAAATATCAGAATAATGGTCCATGCGGCTCCGGATACGAAGCCCATGCGGCTCATATGGGAGCTGTCTTATACAGTTCAAAGGAAGACTCTCCGTCTCATGCGGCTCGAGAGTGTATGCGGTTCAGCAGGAATATGCGGCTCGATCGATGCCACGTGTCCCCCTGTGATCCATCCCTACAGCTGGCCCTTTGAATAGTGGCCTCATTTAATGTTCTGACACGATTTGACGACTGTGGCGGCTCTGGCATAAAGTGTCACAATGGTTCTGCCATAATGACAGACTCTTCGGGAAAAGAAGAAGATCTCTGACCCGATCCGTCAGAAATTCTAGGTTGCCACGTGGCAAATCTCATGCGGCTTAAATAGAGAACAGCTTCATGCGGCTCACTGAGAAGTCACCCTATGTGACTAGCAGAAATCAGCCATATGCGGCCCACTGAGAGTTCAGCCCCTGCGGCTCAATACAACGCTAGCTCATGCGGCTCACAAAGACTATGCATATGCGGCTCAATGAGAGTTCGTTCCCTGCGGATTCGATGAAGCATTGTCCTATGCGGCTCACGAAGAGTATCTCCCTGCGGTTCAAGTGTTGCCCATCCTATGCGGCTCTGGCAGGACCCACAATCAAAACACGTGGCATCGGATCAATCAAGGATTTAATCGAATCCCAACAAGTACATTTGACATCATCGTCATAATTACTAAGATCAGGGCATATCATTTATTATCAAGCTAATGGGACACGTGGCGAGCAATCGGACATTGGCATAATCAATCATAAAGATTTAAAGCAGTTAGCATTAATTGCTTACAAGATACGGTACTATCCGCATTAATGGCTTAGATTTATTGTAATCAGGATCAAGGGTTCAGATAGATTGAAGGAGCGCCGACATTCCAAACAAATGATCATTAGCAAACCCTAATGATCACACCCCACTCCTATAAATAGCCAGCATCATTCCCTTGCAAAAATCCTCGACAACAAGAGCATAAAAAAAAAGAGAGACAAATATACAGAGAGAGCTCCCCCCTTTTTGATAATTACAGAGAGAGAGAAGCCAGGAGAGAAATACGAGGAGAGCAAGAAAAGCATTTCTTCGTCTACGCCAAGCAGATCTTCTCCGAGCCAAGACTGCATACCGATCGTCCAAGGAGTAAGGCAGAGCGGCCGTCGCTTTCTCGAGCCTCTATCGTCACCCCCCCAGAATCTAAAATAAACAATTGTACTTAGACTGCTGTACCTAGGTTTTCGTCCCTAGGCTTTCTTTGTACAAGCGAGTTTGTATTGTGAGTCTAAGTTCAGTCCTCCCATAAAACTGTTCTGTACTTTTACAATCAATGGCAAACAATCGTGTACTTCCCTATGCTTCAATCGCACAGTCCTGTTATTCCCGTTGAAGAGGTCATTTGATGCCACCGCCGCAGTCGCCTGGTTGTCGTAGTATATCGGTATCCTCGATATTTGTGCCCCAACTACTGGAATATTATACATGAGCTCCCGAAGCCATTCTGTTTCCTCCGCTGCGGTATCAAGTACAAAGAACTCATATTCCATGGATGATCGCGAGAGCATAGTCTGCTTCTTCGATTTCCATGATATAGCAGCTCCACCTATTGTGAAAATGTATCCACCTGTGGACCTCTTGCTCTCCACTTCGGAGCACCAGCTGGCATCCCTAAAGCCTTCCACTACCGGCAGATCTACGCTGTAGTGCAGTGCATATGTCTGAGTCTTCTTGAGATATCTCATAACCGGCTTCACAGCTTTCCAGTGCTCAACGCCTGGATTGCTAGTGAATCGACTCATCATTCCCACAGCGAAAGCTATGTCAGGCCTAGTGGCAGTAGTAGCGTACATCAAACTCCCGATGACGCTAGCATACTCCAACTGCCTGACGATTTCCTTCGAGTTTGGCTCCAGCTTCTGATCATCCCGGTACGGTGTATCAATTAAAGGAAGATCATGATACCCGTATCGAGTGAGCATCTTCTCAATGTAATGAGATTGTGACAGCGCTAATCTAGTGTCTGTTCAGATGATATTGAGTCCCAAGATAACATCAGCATCCCCAAGTCCTTCATACTGAAATTCGTCGAGAGGAACTTCTTTGTCTCCGTGACACAGCTTATATCCGTACCTAGGATTAGCATGTCGTCCACGTATAGACAAACGATTACTCCTCTTCCATCAGCAAACTTCGTATAGACGCACTTGTCTGTTTTATCGACCCTGTAGACATTTGACCTTTTGACTTTGTCAAATTTTTCATGCCATATTTTGGGAGCTTGCTTTAAACCGTACAGAGATTTTACCAACTTACAAACTTTGTCTTCAAGACCTTTGACGACAAATCCTTCTGGTTGTTGTATGTAGATCTCTTCGATAAGCTCGCCATTCAGGAATGCCATTTTCATATCCATCTGATGTATCACCATCTTATGTATTGCTGCGAGAGCAATCAACAATCTGGTGGTGGTCATCCAGGCTACTGGAGCATACGTGTCAAAGTAGTCGATCCTCTGCTTCTGAGAAAACCCTTTTGCCACTAGCTTGGCCTTGAACTTGTCAATGGATCCATCAGCTTTCATCTTCTTCTTGAAGATCCACTTGCATCCGATAGGTTTTGCTCCTTCAGGTAGATCAAACAACACCCAAGTGTTATTGGAGGTGATTGATTCAATTTTATTGTCTATCGCCTCCTTCCAGAAAATAGCATCTCTGGTCTTCATCGCCTCATCATAGTTAAGCGGATCTGCTTCATATGATAGATGATGAAGTCATCTCTGAAGTTCTTCGGCCTCTTCGCTCGCTTCGACGACGGCTCAGCGAGTTCTGGTTCAATCGTTGTCTCCTCAGCAACAACTTCATCTTGGACAACTAGCTTATTGAAGATCTTAGTCTCCTTTGCACCTTCATCATTCTCCGGAATGTCCGTTAGAACAATGTTCTTGTGCCTTGCAAACATGTCTTCAAAATATTCAGCATCGTGAGATTCGATGAAATGATTTGACTCAATATCAAAAAATCTTCGAGCATCACTCTTCTCTGCATACCCCAAGAAGATCGTCTTCGTAGTCCTCGTCCCCAGCTTCTGAATCTACAGATCTGGGAGCTTCACATAGGCCAGACACTCCCACACTCGAATGATATTTGTCACGACCCGCACCCACTGTTAGGGTACGAGTACGTAACAACTCCCAGCCTACGCCGCAGTGTCGGTGGTAGAACGCTGTCCTAGGTCACAACATCTAACAGTTTAAGGTAATAACAGTTATACTCCCCGAATAGGGGTGACATAACAGAATATATCTCAATCACATCTAAGGTAGAATACGATAAGATAAAATGATATAAAAGATGCGAGACCCAAATCCACAGGAAATACAAATATAGAGAAAGCTAAGTGTCTATGATAAACTCCACTAACAACCAGAAGATAATACAGATCCAAATAACAACTCAATCTCCAATACAAGAAATAAGATAAAGATATCTATGGAGCAACGGTCTCTACAGCTAAGGGATCCGACTGGAAGTCTGGATCGCAAGTGTCCTCTAAGGCTGTCCCATAGAAAGTATCTAAGCAGGCCTCCTCCTCGTCCTCTGTAAAATTTTCAACAGGTCCAATCAGGACGGGAACGAGCACATATCTCTCAAAACAGTTCATAACAGGTTAGGAGTATAAATCATGCAATAGAGTAAAATACAGGAAATGCTGGAAAGGAAGTACAAAAAAACATGAGATATTTTGTAACTGAAAGTAAATACATGATAAGTAAAGACTGTAAGTGGCTAAGTGATTTAGAGTACAATATGGTTATGTAAACGGCTTAGGGGCACATGAATACAACTAAGAGGCACATGAATACCTACTGGGATAATGCTCACATAACCAATTCTACTCATCCCGCCACAATCAATACACAAGGATCCATTCAAGTTACGTTATTGGCACATGAATACAGCTAAAGATATGTGAACTCATGTAATAAGTAGTACATGAGGCACATGATAGTACATGAAGGTAAATGAGAACATGTGAATACATAAACTTAGTACGAGTACAAGGAGTGCCTGATGCACATGATAAAGTACATGAACATGAAATACCCGATGCAGCCGTAGAGGGATAACATCTCAGGAAAGGATCCATATAGTACTAATCCGTGAAGATACGTGTCAGCATCAAGTAAAGTAATCTAGAGCAAGAATATGGTCCAGATAGGTATGAAAAGATCAGAGAATGTACTCGCCTGCTATCTGAATGTCCAAGACGAAAGTACTGTCCGAGGAGTGGTGTCTGGCTCCTATTTTGAACAACACAAGTCACAACAAGTTCAGAATGATAATAAGATGCACTACAATGCATTCTACATAAATCTAGGTCAATCTAGGCCAAAGTCAACTCTGGTCAACCCTAGAAGTCAAACTAGGTCAACTAGGTCAAACCTAAGTTAAACAAGTCTATACTAGTCTAGCAAGTCCGTTGTAGGTCTAACAAGACTAAACAAGTCTAACTAGACTCTATACTGGCATTCAAGCCACAACAATAGGCTAAGAGCCCTAGACTAGCTATTAGGCAATTTCATGCCTAAAACCAACCATAAATCACATACACAAGTCAAAATATATCTAATATATAATACACTCTAATATAGAATACACATACATAGAGAATAAGGAAAGAGGATGTGGTGGTGACATGTGTGTGTGTGTGTTTGTCACAAGAGTACAAGAGTGTGTCATAGGCTTGAACCTGAGTGTGTACAGAATTTAGGAAACAATGAGTGATACATGTGTCCATGTGTGTAGGGAAAAATCAGTTCTCAGCTGCATTGAAAGTTAACAAGAACAGTGAGTATATTATAGTAAAAACTAGAAAAATGTAAACAGTGTATATATTTGTGTGTGAAACAATCCTAAAATCAGTGAGTACAAAGGGATACCTTTCAGGTTCAGGAAATGAATTCAGGTAATAGGAGAATCAATTCAGTATTTTTAAGAATGAATGAACATTCATTTAACTAGATCCCCAAATCATATACATAACAGTTTAACAATATGTAAGAGTGTGAATGAGATTTAATATCCTGGAATTCAATCTATCTACAACAGTGTACATGTGTCAAATGAAATCAGTAGCTAACTAATCATTATGAAATCTGGAATTAATTGACAGTTACAAATGGGAAGAAAATCAGTGAGGTGATAACTGGAATTCAGTGAACATATCATGACACAGTGAAGTGTAATATGAAATTAGGAAAACAGGGATTCAATCTCAGTTTATAGAAAACATTCAATACAGTTTTTGAAAAGGAAAGGAAATCAGTTCAGTTCTAATTAATAAGCCATTCTCAGATTTAACAGTTCACCAATGAAACAAAATCAAATCTATTTCATTCGAAAACCAACACAAATGCCAATTCTCATTTACAAACCAAAAGCCAAATTCGAATTGAAAAACTAAGCCAAATATGAACTATCAAACATGTGGGGACATTTAATAGTGATAATCATCAATAAAACAGAGATTTAATAGTTCAAAAATTGAAAGAAAACAAGTATCAGAACATGTATCAGTTAACATGCCATTTAACCCAAATCAAAACCAAATTCACATCAATAACCTAACTAACATGTAAACTTAATCTCATATAGATTATACATCATATTCACGATCTAATTAGCAAATTAAAACACAAATTAAACCATTTAAAACTGAATAAAATAGGGAAACAAAATAGCACACTGATACGCACAGTGCACACTCTGTGCACGTACGACACCGTGTCCGACACGACACGAGGGGTCGTGAAACTTGACACACGTGGTGTCAGTGGATGCCCCATCGTGTGTGTCAAGTATCACGTGTCCTAGTGGCGTGTCCACTGCGTAATCAACCCCGAGAAGCAGGAGAGCTACAGTGCTCACGCGCGCGCGTGTGCACCCGCGTGTTCGTGTGTCCTCCGCGACCCGACACGATACCAAACACGACTCAGGATACTGGAAACCCGTAAGCAAGGTCAGAACATAATTTCCTATTCAAATAATTTCCTAAAAACAAATTGAAATGCCCTTTGGGGCATTTCATCAAACACATATATACATGAACTAATACGTGTCCGATACGGACATGTATCGGACACGAATCCTAGGGTTAGCTATACCTACAGCTAGGGTAGGCCTAGGAATTCCTAGATATGCAATAAAAACAATATTCTATGGTGAGGATTAGAATTTACCTATAGGTTTACAATGGGTCAAAAAGCCCCAAAATGAGTGGATCCTCAAGCTTCCAAAACTCTCCCAAATTATTTCTCCCCTGAAATTTCTCAATACCAACAGCAAGTAGAGTAAATTTAGGACCTATTGCAATTGGTTTGGTAGAAAAGGAATTGAAATAGAATTTCTAGGAATTAGTGAAGATGGAGACTTACCTCTTTCTAAAACTTGAGAAATTCCTAATGGAGGCTAGCCCTAACTTCTAGGAGGGATTAAATAGGTGGGAATCCCTAGGCTAGTATGGCCGGCCAAGGGTGGATTGGGCTAGGGTTCACATGGTGTTGGGCTTTGGGCCTCTAAGGCTTAAGTCATAAATCATGACTTGTGAAACCACAAGCCATTAGCTAGCCTAATCAATTCCTAATCTCTCCAAATAAGTTCTAATGGGTTTGATATCACTAACTTAGGTCAAGCTAGGGTTCCATAACCTAACCAAATGGTCATGACTAGGATTAACTAATTGGTCAGTCCACCAAGGTCAACACTAGTCAAAGTCAACCTTTTCAACCATCATTCAAATCAACTCAAAAAAATCCTAAATTCAAATAAATTATATTAAATTCAATAACCCTAAAAAATGACAAAAATACCTTCTAGGCTAAAATGACAAATAAGTATCCCAATAACATGGTTAGGCTCTAGGTCAACCAGTCTCCAAGGTTACACTATCAAAACACCAAAGTCATAAGTCATGATTTAGAATAGTTTTAAAATAATTTAAAAATTACCAAAAATCATATCATGATTTAAATATCATTATTAAAAGACTAAAATTATAAAATTTTAAAAGTGCCCTCATTTGGAAAACAGGGTGTTACAATCCTACCCACCTTAGAAAAATTTCGTCCTCGAAATTAAGATGATCGTACCCCTTCTAGGTCAAACCCAAACAATCAAGGTCAAAAGAGAACTTATCTAAATCATGCAATTGGAAGGATAACATATAGGATTTTGGTAAGTGGTATCAGTCTGAGGTCTCATCTAGCCATTCTAGTCATATTAGATCAAAAGCAATCATAAGGTATCAAAACATACAACAATATGGTAGGGTGCATCAATTATCAAAGACTGGCTAAGATATAGGTCAAGGACTCACCTCTAACTAGGTCTAGTGGCTGGAACTCCCTCCCGAAGGCGGAGTCTTGGCTGGGATAAGTGCAGCAGGACAGTCTCGCAGCATGTGTGCAGTTGACCCACATAACAGGCACACCCCTCTTCTCTTCCTACAGTAACCCCATACATGTCCAGGCTTCTTACAGAAGGTGCAGGTAGGCACTCTGTCAGCTGGCCTCTGCTGAACATGAGTCTGGACTGGGTAGGCTGGTCTAGGCTGATAGTCTGGGTGCTCACGGGGCTCTGGGTATACACTGCTCCTCGTCCTCTTAGAACTAGGCTTTCCTCCTGAATGTGCCAAATCCCACAGCAGTTGGATCCCGCAGCCTTGCTCTTTCAGGATCTCAGCCTGAACTCTCTGTGCCTGCAACACATCCCGGATAAGTCTGGATATCTGAGCTCCGTCAGGAAACAAACATGCCGAGGGTATGGTGTGGGGTACAGCTCCTGGAGGCAGAGGAGGAGGCAGGGAAGGACTCTTGGTCTCAGATGAGACTGCAGCTCTCTCCTGAATAACAGGTGGTGGAGAGAAACTCTCTGGTGAGGATGCTAACACCTCCTCGATGGCGGGAGGTGCCACTACCCTTGGGTCAGCCTGAGGGGTCACTACCTCCTGAGCAACAGGAGGTGGGAGCACGCTCCTAGTCATATCCGGAGCTGCAGCGGCTCTCAGGCGACGGGCTCGGGTCATGGGTGCCATACTGGAAAGGATTAAAAAAACAACAATCATCAAGGCTGTATGGCAGTCTACCATCCTATCTAAAAACTGGTAATTATCAAAAATAAAATAAAATATAAAGGGGTACTATTTAAAAAAAATCAAAATCAAAAGTTTAAGGAACGAAAGTCAATAGCACTGAAATCCAATCACGATATATATATAGAGAGTGTGTTAGAGAGAAAAAAGCTAAAATTATGTAAGGGTTATGTGGTTTGTGTGAAATATACATAAAAGTGTATAGGAGGATTTGGGTCTCAACTATAGCTATCAAGTTACATTATTCATGGCATATTGGTTAAGTAGTCTACAAGGCACAAGCTATTTACTTATAACATGCATGGCTAACCATATATATATGTATATCTATATGTATAGAGAGGTAGAGATTTAATTATGCATCTACATACATTATAACATGTATACAAAACTATATATATATATATATATATCTATACAGCTATATGAACATAACATAGAGATGAAGGGCTAGGTTTTCATGGCAGTTGTGAACATTAGTGTAGAGTGTCAAGTGTACATGGGTTAAAACTTGAAATAAAGGGTTAGATCTTTCAGTTTAGTTCAACATTACATATTAGATCTGAAATTGAACTACACATTTGAAAGCAATGTTAACATGTATTCAGTTTTCAAGATTTTGGAGAAATTCGAACATCAAAACCAACTCAATGTTCACCACAACCACAACCTAACATGTAAGAGTATGAAACCTAACATTATACACCTACACACAACAATGTATACGGCTCAAAACATTACAATTTAAAACTGCAAATTGAACTAAACACTTAGAATCCAGGGTTAAAGGTTTAATATGTACACAGTCTCAGATTTGACAAATTCAACACAAAACTTAACCAACTCAACCAATTTTCTTTAAGACTTGAAACCTTGTATGTAACATATATGTGCAGTAATGTAAACAACAACTAATAATATGAAATTTAAATTTAATTTATGAAATTAATCAGGGAAACGGAGAACTAGTCACTGATACTGTCCTATATTAGAATTATTGGGATTTTGAGAAATTAACACCAACATATTAATATGCATTTAGAAAGGTTGGTAATCAAGTGTAGCATTCATACGTGTCAGGCAAGCATCTGTGTCCACTATATATATATATATATATATATATATATATTATATATTATATATATATATATATATATATATATATTAAGGTAATACAAGAAATAATGGCAAGAAAAAAATAATGATAAATCTGTTCTGCTTATCTGTTTAAAAGAAGGAACCATTTCGAAACCAGAGCTATAACATCAAATTCAAGTTAAGGTCTAGCAAAAATCATCGATTCATGGTATTAGGAAGAATTTTATAGCAAGAAGTTATACAAGGTCTATAATAACAGCTAAAGTTACTCTTAATCCTAAGTTATTTGATGATAGGGTACAATTTATAACAACAGAATGGTACGATAGAGATGATATATTTAAAAACCTTCTCAAGATACAATCTGATAATCATATGCGTCTATCCAAAATCACGTTACTCAGAGTCCTCGCCATGCCAGTAAGCAAGGCTGCGATACACAATAGATTCCATAACTAGGGTATGCACCTCTACAATCATGTCGTCTGAAAATCTCGTTATGCCGACTAGTATAGCGGCGAGAAATTCCAAATCTCATAACCAAGATACGTACATCCGAAATCAGGTCTCTATGTTTCCGCCACGCCAGCTAATATGGCTGCGATAAACTACAAGTTCCATTATCAAGTATACGTTTTACCATCCCTGTTATTCCCGTCAACATATGTTATCAGAAAATATCGTAACTCAGGCCATAAAATTCATCTCGATAGAAAAATCAAAATCAACAACGATTCATCAAAATCAAATTCAATAATCAAGGAGTGAGAGCGAACAAAACAAGGGGAAAGATTTTAATTTGAAGTTTAAATAAGATTCTCAAGGGTCTTTCCAGGAATCTCTTAAGGAGTCCTAATTGTGATTGAGTTCCTTCAAAAAAAATATCCTAATCCTACTGCAGGCTGTAGTGATACTCTGTAGGAGCGTAAAAAGTGCTTCATAAGAATGAGTCAAAGAGATGGATCATTCCATTCAAATTGATCCACCTTATGCCAAAGAGAGACTAATCACTTTATGCCTGAAGCAGGCTAATCATTTTACGCCCGGGTCAAAGCTAATTGGTTTATGCCTAAGACAGGCTAGCCACTTTTACGCTGGACAAAGCTGTCAAGTCTTGCATTTAATGCAAAGTCTGACATGAAGATTTAATGATGACAATATATCACAGAATTCAAAGATATTTGTTTTACACAGAGACCAATTTATCGTTTAGTATGTGGACTGAGCTATCTTACGCTCATAATATGGCTTCTTTTACGCACGGAGACTATACGAGTTTTTACGCTCAAAAGTTGACGTGTGCATAAAGTTTATTTGGGCTACTTTTATGCTCAAGGTTATTTAACAACCACTTTATACGGGAAGTCCATGTCAGGGCTATTTTATGCCTAGTCTACTACTTTACGCTCAGGGTATATTTGGGTTGTTTTTACGCCCTGTTCTTCTTCACCAATTCAGAACGTGGTTTGCCTATATGGCTTTCATGCCACATATCTCGAAGAACGTGTGTACGTGCATCCTATTCTTACTGAAATGATGGGACACGTGTCAACGTATGCAGAGGATGACTCCAATCATGGGTGGCAGTTTTTAGCGTAAAGACAAAACTTTTGTTGAGTTTTTACGCACAAGAAGCCAAGTATATAAATAGACTAATTTTTTTCATATAACAGAGACAAAGAGAAAGGATAGAATACATAGAGATCAGAGCCCAGAGACTTTGATTTTTTGGAGCATTCTTCTTCAACTTTTCTTTTAGAACAGAGTGAAGCAAAGCAGAAAAGCATTCGGCCTCGCCATCAGTGCCCAAGAGCGTTGATACGTTTCTGGTGACTTAGTTCTTCCAATTGTTCATCTTCTAGCAGTGATCTTCATCATCATCGTATGGTCCAAGGAATAAAGTGATCATTTACAGATCAGACTTCCATAGCAATACTTCCCAGAATCAAATTTGTACTTCTTGTACTTTTTCTCGTTTTATTTTCAAAATCCGATTTTCAGACATTTTGTTAAGTGAAACAAAAATGACGACTCTGCTGGGGAAGACCTTCTCCTCTGACTAGGAGGCAATTGCTAAATACGATGATGTGTCGATTGGATCGACAAAGAAGACTCTGGTTGTACACTTCGACCAGACTGCTTATGAAGAGATGCTCCGAACTGGGGGTGGTTCTCGCTGCTTCAATGTTCAAAAGTCTCGTAAAGCACAAAAAGTTTGGATTCATAAATCCAAAATAGCTTCTGATATCTCTGTTGCTTCTGAGGGCAAGAGAATTCTTCCCACTCCTGTCGTAGGGGCTCCCGTTCGTAACGAGGCAGTCCTTACTTCAGCGTTGCACTCTAAGTGTGACAAGTTATCTCCCGTCTGTGATGGTGAAGATAATCAGGTTTTACACCCAGTGGGTAAAAACTAAATTTTACGCTCAGTGCATAAGAACGAGTCTCCCATTTATAATGAGGCAGACTCTAATGCTTGTGCTTCTAAGTGTAAAAATAAGTCTCCCGTCTGTAACGTGGTAGAAACACAAAAATTATGCTCTTCGCGTAAAGGAAAATCTCCCGTCTGTGACGTGGTAGATAATCAATTTTTACGCTCTATGCGTAAAGGTAAGTCTCCTGTCTGTGACAGTGTAGATAAAATTCGCAACGATGTTTTTACATCTAATGTGAATGTACCTAAATGCATACAGCGTAAAAATGTTGTTGGTAAAGCTTCAGTTCTACACCAACAGCCTTCTTATACTGCTCTACGCAAAGTACCAAACCTACAAATCACACGCAATGAAAATGGAATCCTTCGTGCTCAAAAATCTTAAGATTTGCGCACATAACTCCAAACGCGTAGAAATGTACAGTTTGGTTCTACAAATACAGCCAGTAATCTTCTTTATACACAAAGGATTAAACGTTTTGCTACCCCAAATGTAATAAAGAAGACTACTCCTTCTACTCCTTCTGATTTACGTGAATTGCTAATGCAAAAGCGTAAAAATAGACAATCTCCCGTGACACTCCCCCAAGAAAATCATCACGGTGAGTGTCACCAGATTGTGATCAAATGTTGTTGCTCGGCATCCAGACAGTCAGTTTTTGATCGATTGAATTTTAATGCACCCAAACAACAAGCCGATGAGTTGTCATATGCATCAGTCAACATGGCGTCTCACACCAATAGAGGACGACGTCCTAGACGGAACACGTCCCAAACCCCAGGTCAACAACAATTCAACAGACTTCTTGATTCTTTTGAAGGAGTATATCAGAATACTCGATCAAGAAGACAAAAACAATTGCAGACTTCTGATTCTGAAGCTGGAGGTACTCAATTTCTTGAGTCCGAAACTGATAGTATTGATTCATACTTCTATACTAATCCTTCTGTATCTTCAAGAGAGATTGAATCCTATGCTATTGGAAACAAACCAGAGACGTCATCTGTTAATACAAAACAACGTCTCACTGCCGTTGAGCAATCATTGAAAGACATGCTTAACATGATGCAAAGCATGCACCAGATAATAACGGCTCAGCAAACTGCTCAACCAGTAATTGTAACATCGGTTCAGGCAGCAGCACCAACTCAAGATAGCCAAGGGGTTGATATACCTTTGAATATCCAAGAGCCTGCTGTTAACCAAAATTCTGCATCTCCAGATCCCATTATTCCAGAAGATGTACCATCTCCGGTGGGGATTACGGTACAACCAACAACTTTTCAATCAAATGTGCTTCCACAAACCAGTGAAGCCATTCAAGCAGTACGTGAGCTCAAAGCACAGTTTGAAGTTTTGAAGCAAAAGGATCAACTCCAGAGGTTAGGGATTAAGCAACCTTATCCTCCTCATTGGAATGATGTACCCTTTCTACCAAAATTCAAGCTACAGTCGATGGTATTGTTTGATGGAAAGGCTTCTCCTAGTTAGTATATCAATTACTTTGATATTATGACTGTACATTTGCAGAAAAATGATGCTCTTCTCACTACAGTATTCATTGGATGCTTGATGGGTTCAGCTTACGACTGGTATCGTAGTTTACCCGACAATTGCATTTCATCTTTTGACGAATTTAATGTAATATTTCTCTCCCATTTTATGAAGGAGGTATGGACATGAACATGTCCTCCTTGATAGAAATTAAGCAAAAGGAGAAAGAAGATACTCGTACGTTCATTGAACATTTCCGACAGGCGACTTTAAAGATGCCCCCGGGTATGCCAGAATTAGCGCTGATTGATACATGTAAGTTGAATCTGCGACCATCCATCGCTGTCTTCACGGGTTTCCAATTCACAGATTGGGCTTCTTTTATCATAGCAGCAGTTTCTGCCGAGACCAATGGTAGGTTAGCTCGTGAACATGGGATAATTTTTGCCTCTGAGGATAAAGGAAAGAAAAGTAATCCTGGTAATAATTCCGACAATCGTAATATGAAAGGAAAAGACACTCTTATGATCAATCTTTCCAAGAATAAGACAACGTCGAATAATCAGGAATCTTCCAGGCCAAAAGAAGAATACTCTTTTGACGAAAGTGATATCCCAGGGATATTCTAATGTCTGGTGAAGAGTGGCAAACGCCAGATTCCGGAGCCAAAGAGGCCTAATGAGGTGAATCTGACTGACAATACTAAATATTGTATCTATCATAGATATATTAATCATCCTACAAGTGCTTGCTATGTTTTGAAGAAGAAAATCCAAGAGCTGATAAATGGTGGTGCTATTGCTTTAACCAATGATAACCATACGGTTACAACCAATATGGTTTCTATTCAATTTGGAGATTTTCCTCCACAACAAGTGCCAGATGGAATTGTCCCAATTCCGAAGGCGACGATGAAGATTTTGAATATCCCGCCTGCTAGGGAGGAAAATGAAGGATTGTTGCCTCTTACATTAAAGAATGGTGAAATTATGTGGGAACATCCTGACTTAGTACCTGAAATGGAAGATGCACGTAAAACTTCAAAATCCAAGAAAGGTAAGAAAGTCAAAACCTGCAACATGATTTTTCATGTTATTCTAAATCCTGATGATTTGGATCATCTATGGGATGACATTCCTTTGGAAAATAGACTGAGAGGATTGAACATATGTCCTCCAAGTCTGGCTCCTCCTGCCAAGCTCAAGCTTACTCATTAGCAGTGGCTAGCCATGAATAGTGTTCCCTTATACAGGGCACAATAAGTCTTCGCTGCTTATGAAAAGGCTCCTACATGGATTTTTCTTCGTATCCCGAATTCTTTTCCTCCTGTAGCTACAGAGACGGTTATTCCTCATTCTCTTATAGTCACAAAGATCTCTTCTTCTTCCTCTATGGAACCACCTGCCACTGCCTTCTCACTTGTACAGTCAGCAATCTATTCTTCTCATGAAGAAGATGGGTTATGACTTTCAAAAGGCAGAAGGTTTGAATTATGATAAAGGGATACGACTTCCTTTACAAATTCAAAGTCAAAAATCCGCTGTTGGATTGGGTTATGAGGTTCCTCGTAACAATCCTCACAAGAAGAAGGCTAAGGAATGGAAGATTAAATCCTGCAATATGGTACTTCCTTCTTCTGAGTCTGAAGAAGAAACTTTTGCTGGTACAAGATCTGGAAAAGAGTACCACAAAGATTATGAGGGATCCTCCAAAGAAGCTGAGAATATTGAAACACTATCAACTCAACCGTCTCTTGCTCCTGCTGTGGTTGAAAAGGAAAAACAGAAAGCGGTACGCTTCGATGTCCCGTTGAAATCTACTTCCAGTCAGGGGGTAGTGATGAAACCCTATAAATTTGATATTCTAGCCCAGTTAGCTAATACTCCGACTAGATTATCTAACTTCGAGTTGCTTCGCCTTTCTATAGAAAGCCGCAAAACTTTGAGTGAAGCTTTGCTGCAAGCTGATTCCCGCTTAGCTCAACTCAAAACTCCTGACAATATACCAGTATCATGCCCACAATATCATAGTGTGATGGAAGCAATTCCCAACATCACCTTCACACAAGAAGATATGCTGTTGAAGCATAACAAGCATGATAGGCCTTTGTGTTATACTGGGTATATTGAATCCATTAAAATTGACAGAATTTACATTGATCCTGGGTCTTCCATTAGCATAATTCTTCAAAGTATGCTAAGACCATTGAGGATTCCTACTAGTGATCTAACTTACACTAGTACCACAATAGTTGGTTTCAACTCTGGAAAGGGCAAGCCACTGGGAAAGATTCGTCTGAAGATTCAGATTGGTGATCTTCGAACTATGGCAACATTTTATGTTATTAACTCAGACGTATCCTACAATATTCTTCTTGGAAGACCATGGTTATATAAGCATAACATCGTGCCTTCGACTCTCCACCAATGCTTCAAGTATGTAGATCCCCAAGGGGTTGTAAAGACTGAGTTTGCTGATATCAACCCTTTCAAGGGTGTTAAAGCCTATTTTTCTGACTTAAGGCTTTACAAACAAGAGCATGTGAAAGAGATATCAGATATGGCTGAAGATCAATCATCTGCTGAAGAGCAGTCTATTAACGAAGATCCGCCAGAAGAGCAACCTTTGAATATCAAAGTCAAAGGGCGAATCCAACCCCAACCTGTCAACAATCAACCTTTGATGATCAAGGTTAAAGGAAGAACTTAAGCTTTATTTGAGGAATCAGTGAATGTTCCAGCTAAAAGCCAAGATCAACCTCTTGTGATCAAAGTCAAAGGGCGTACATTTCGTACGAATGATCCAGAACCTCCTTTGATTGTCAATCTTGGCAAATCTACGCAGAAGACGGATGATAGTCCACTAGTGATTAATCCGAAGCGTAGCAGTCAAATTGTAAATGATGTAAATATTGATCATTCTGTACTCTTTGATATCAATAAAGATTTCCTTTTCGAGTATATGGCTGTCAAGTTTATTGAAAGAATGACTTTATCTTCTGATAATCAAAGTCATCAATATAAAGACGACATAGACACAGAGAAAACATTATACATTGACAATAAGGAAAATTCTTTTCCTCCTCATGTCGATGTTGGACCTTATGCTCAAAGGTTTCTAACATCTTTTTCCTATCTTCTTCCTGTAGCCGCTTCATCGCAAGCTTGTGTAACTTATAGACATCACAAAGAATCTTATTTCGTGGTTCCGTCTGATAAGAAAAATAAATGCCAAATTGTTTTTGGCTTGGCTAAAAATATCCCTGTTGCTCAGACAGATGATTTGAGAGATAAAGATGAAGAAAGAATCTGAATTAACAGATATAGTCAATAATCTCTCAAGATTATCCAGAACATGGAATATGATTTGAAGACTATGCAAGGTCTCAATCAAGGCAAAGGTAGACGACTACCATTATGTGGTGATCCGTTTTACCAGAAAACTCTTCATGGATTAGGATATGATCCGTCCCATATGTTTAATGACGATATACAAGAAGAATTCTCTTCTAGCTCTTCACAATCATCAGATTCAGAAGAAGTCCAATTCATCGAATCCGATATTTCTCACTCCTCGTGTGTTAAAGGAGACTATTATGATGAATTTGAGCAAATATTTTCAGCTTACATGGTTCGAATTGATGGTGAATTCGAGCCATTTGAGAATGATCCTTGAGCTCAACAGATGGACACTCAATGGGAACTTCGTTTTGAACAACGACAACCACCTACAGAGGACAAGATTGTCTAGATTGACGTTAGAGATGGAACTATGCCCAAACCAATATTCATCAGTAAGTATCTTTCTGAAGATGAAAAGGAAGAATTGATAAAACTGATTAAAGAATATATTGATATTTTTGCATAGAGTTATGAGGATATGCCAGGTCTAGATCCCAAAGTTGCTACTCATAAATTCAATATTCTTCCTAATGCTAAGCCTGTAAAACAACAGCAACGGCGTATTCGGCCAGATATGATAGATGCAATTGAAGCAGAAGTCAAAAAGCTGATCACGTATGGTTTTGTTCGTGAACAACAACACCCTGATTGGGTTGTCAACATTGTTCCTGTTATAAAGAAGAACGGAAAAGTTCGAGTTTGCATAGATTTTCGAGATCTTAATACAGCTTGTCCAAAAGACAAATTTCCACTTCCAATTACTGATGTCATAATAGAAAATACATGTGGTTTTGAACGCATGTCTTTCATGGACGGATTCTCAGGATATAATCAAATTAAGATACATCCAGAAGATGAGAAGCATACTGCTTTTCGTACACCCCTTGGGGTTTACTGCTAAACGGTGATGCAGTTTGGTCTTAAAAATGCCGGTGCCACATATCAACGGGCCATGAGTAACATCTTTCAAGAACATCTACGGAAGATAGTAGAATGTTATGTAGATGACATTGCTGTTAAGTGTCGATCAAAAGATGATCACATTCAAGACTTGAAGACAGTATTTGAATTGATGCGCCAACATCAATTGAAAATGAACCCTATTAAGTCTTTCTTAGGAATTTCCAGTGGCAAGTTTTTAGGATTTGTCATTACTTCTCAGGGTATCCATGTTGATCCTGATAAGGTTAAAGCAATTCTTGAAATGCATCCTCCACACAATCTAAAAGAACTCCGTGGCTTTCAAGGTCGTATTGCATATATCAGGAAATTCATATCCAATCTCTATGGAAGATGCCAGCCTTTCTCCCATATATTAAAGAAGGGTGTATCATTTGTTTGGGATGAAGCATGTCAGAAAGCCTTCAATGACATCAAGTAATACCTTACAAATCCCCCTGTTTTGGTACCTCCAGTGATATGAAGACCATTTTTGTTATATGTTCGAGCTTTGGATCATTCACTTGGTGCTCTCCTTGCACAAAAAAGTGATATAGGGCATGAACAAGCAATTTATTATCTTAGCCGAATGATGGTCGGAGCAGAACACAGGTATACTCCTGTAGAGAAGGAATGTCTGGCCTTGGTTTTTGCTGTCCAAAAGACAAGACATTATGTGACAGGACAGACTATCCATGTCATCTCCAGAATAAATCCTATTCAGGTATTGATGAGAAAACTGAGCATTCTTAACTCTAGGTTAGCTACCTGGGCGATGCTACTCACTCCTTATTACATGGTTTATATACCTCAAAAATCAGTGAAAGGTCAAGCATTAGCTGATTTCTTAGCTGCTCATCCTATACCTGAAACATCAAAGTTATATGAGGACATTCCAGATGAAGTTGTAGATTGCAATATGACTTTGAAAAATGACATTTGGCAATTATATTTTGATGGGGCATCACGGGTTGGACCTAAAGGTAATATTGTCTCTGGAGTAGGAATTGTCTTTGTTTCTCCTAACAAAATGGTCATATACCGTGCCTATTCTCTCAATGAACCATGATCCAATAATGTAGTAGAATATAATGCTCTATTGATTGGTCTCCAAGTCGTAAAACAATTGAATATTGAATTCCTGGAAGCCTATGGAGATTCTCAGCTGATTGTTAATCAGGTTAGAAGGACTTATAAAGTCAGAAATCTTGATCTCATCCCTTATCATCAAGTGATAATCGGATTGGTCCTTTCATTCAAAGGATTCTTCATTGAATTCGTACCACGTTCTCAGAATGTGGAGGCTGATGCTCTTGCTAGCCTAGCTGCAGACTTGGCTGTTCCAATCCGAAGACAAAATATAATTACTTTGTTGGACCGAGATTTATTCTGTGTCAAGAATAATTTATGTATTGAACAGAGTTATACTACAGAATCAAGCTCTCAGCAAAGGGATTGGAGAACTCCATTTATTGATTACGCGATTCATGGGATTTTACCTGAAGATCTAAAAGAAGCTGCGTCAATTAAAAGACGATCATTTCGATTCTATTATGATTCATCTTTACATATGTTATATCGTCGCTCATATGATGGACTCTTGCTGCGCTGTCTCTTAGAAAGTGAAGCTAAACTGATACTCCGTGAGGCTCATGATGATGTCTGTGGTGCTCATCAACCGGGTCCGAAATTACAGGATCGCATTCGAAGAATGGGGTATTATTGGCCTTCCATGATAGTAGATGCTGTGGATTACGCCAGAAGGTGTAAAGCATGTCAGATTCATGTCGATTTTATTCGCCAACCTTCTGAATTTCTACATCCTACAGCAGCTTCTTGGCCCTTCGAAGCTTGGGGTATGGATGTCATTGGTCCTATTAACCCTCCTTCTATTAAAGGACATCGGTTCATATTAGCTATAATCGATTACTTTTCTAAGTGGGCAGAAGCAGTTCCCCTTGCTGAAGTGAAAACATCTAATGTGATCAGCTTCATCAAACATCATGTCATTTATCACTTCGGGATTCCTCGACGGATAATTCATGACAATGGTCCACAATTTGCCAGTCAGGCATTTTATCGGTTCTGTGATAAGAATCAAATTCAAAATTTGGCTTTTATGGCTTATAATCCAGCTGCTAATGGTTTAGCCGAAGACTTCAATAAGACTATCATTAAACTTCTCAAAAAGTTTGTCTCTTCTAATAAACGTGATTGGAATGAGAAACTTGGAGAATGTTTATGTGCTTATCGAACAACAGTCCGGACTCCTACTGGTTTTACACCATTTTTATTAGTTTATGGATGTGAGGCTGTTCTTCCCTTCGAAATCCAGATTCTATCTCTACGAATAGCTATTGCTAATGAGCTAACTATAGAGAACAATGATCGCTTACGACTCCAAGAACTTGAAGGATTGGACGAGAAGCGTCTTCAAGCACAACAGCATATTGAGCTATATCAAGTCCGTATATCTCGAACTTTCAATCGTAAAGTTAAAGAGAGGGTATTCAAGATTGGCGAGTTGGTATTAGCCGTTCGAAGACCGATAATTATGACTCACAAAAGCAAGGGAAAATTCTAAGTAAAATGGGAAGGTCCTTATGTAATTGAGACCGTGTTTTCTAATGGCGCCTATCGGTTATCAAAGCCTAATGGAGATCTACTCATGATGCCAATCAATGGCAAATTTTTTAAGAAGTACTATGTATAAAAAAAAGGGACAAAATAAAAATAAAATTTCTTTTATTATTATTTTTGTTCTGAACAATGGATTAAGGACGAGGACTAATGCCTTCCTTATTAAATACATAGTAGGCTAATGCATCGAAGGCATCGTTGCCTGAGTTCATAAAAAACTTGCAGGCAGTCATCCTCAGTGCTTCTTCTTCAGGAGTTTTCCCTGGCTCTACTAAGAAAGCGAGGATGTCTTGTGGTGGCTTGGGCGTAGAAGATCTTTCGCCTACTTCGGTTGGACCTGATACAATTGGTTCAATGGGGCACGTCTCAATGATGTCCTCAAATTTCTTGGAGACTTCATTCTTTTGCTGCATATCCTTGGAAGACATTTCCAATAGAGGAGTGGAAATAAGAATAAAAAGTTACAAAAATTTCTCACCTATTTAATAGGAGAGATCTATTAATGAACCGGTCTTTGAAATTGAAAATAATATTTCATTCCCGGAAAGGCCTATCTGTTCATTACATCAGATTCATTCATTTACTTATGGAATTGAATTGTTCTTTCTTTTCTTGAAAGTTATGTCGGTTCATTCCATATTGCCATATATCCTCAATGACATCTGTCCTCTTAATCTCCAGCTACCAAGGTTTGGTTAAGCTGATTACTCATCTCTTTGGAGAGAAATTTTGATCTTCTATCTTACCCGTTGGTATAGAAAATTGGATTTATTATTTATCATGTTCTTATAAACCTCTGAATAAATATTAAATCTGCTTGCTTTTCTTATCTATCAAATCCATTTGACCTATGCATAGGTATTAATCTACCTTTTCTTTGAGTTCTTACATGCTGTCATGTCCATAATACCTCTGATAGTATTGTATAATCTAAACAGAAAACAAGACTTTATTATCTATCATGTCCATATTACTTTTGGATAGATACAAATCATTGAGCATAGAAGATTCATCATTTCCATTCTCATTTCATCATAAAAGTCTATTACATTTCTTAGACTTTCTTACAAATCATAATGGAAATCTATTACATCTTGGATTTTCATTCTATACAACAACGATGACCTAATCGAGATCAATTTCTTCTCTGGATCTTTTTCATCAGATTCGTTGTTGGTGTCAATTCCTTACTGTCTGAGCCTCAATGGCGACCAGAACAGAAGGAATCAAACTCTGGTCTTTTCTCTCAGACGAGAGGAGAATCCCAGAGTATGGCAGCCCGAAGACGTGTTGCTGCCAATACAATTGGTGGAGGAATGGCGGCCTTTAAGAGGAGATAGAAATGTATCCAGCATTGGGATACAATTCCTAGTCCTGCCGTGAAAGGAACTCTACTACCCATTTTCTCGGGATAGAGTTGACTCCACCATCCAACTTTTCGTGTATAAAGGCTCTTCCTACCATCTGAGGAAGACCCTTTTATCCCACGAAAAGTTCTGAGTTGTCTGATTTGTGCATCAAAAGTGCATGAGCTCCCTGATGCTGATGTCAGAAGAATGCTCCTCATAGCGTCAAAGCCGCCAATACCGGTTCTGAAAAAGTTCTTCAGCCAAGCTTCTGCAGAAAATAACAGAGGAAAATTTTTCAACAGAAGTATCATCAGCCACTTACTGATCAATTAAAGACTGATGCTCGTGCACCTTACTCAACAAGGTTTTTTTCGCCCGTGTCTTATGTGTACCCTATTCAACAAGGCTTTTTACGCCACTGTTTCATATACACCTCATTCAACAAGGCTTTTACGCCCATGTTTCATGAGCATATTATTCAACAAGGCTTTTACGCCCCTGCATCTTACCTATAAGATTCTACGTCTGTCATGGATTTACACTCACGGGCATCTGTTTTTGACAAAAAAGTTCAAATACAGACGATTGTTCTACGAATTAAACTTACCATTGAGGTCAGATGATTCGGCTCTATGAATTGTTGAATCAACGTCTGTCGACCGAGCGTACAGAGGAACAACATCGGAAAGCATCATCTTTTGTTGAAGAATGAAATCTTGCAAAGAGCTACCAGGCGTACAGAGAGACAGCATCGGAAAGCATCATTATTTGCTAGAGAATGAAATGATGCAAAAAGCTATCTTTGAAAGAATGAGAATGAGAATGTATAAAACATTCTTTAACTCAGCTATTTTTAAGGGTTGAGGAAACGGTTGGCATGAGTCTATTTCGGGAAAGATCCTACTAAAAAGGCGCTCGTGACCACAAGGCAGATGCCACGTGTTGTTTTGTTTCTCTTGGAAATAAACAACCATAAATGCAGTTAAAGAAGTTTTGAACAATTCTATGTACCAACAGATGAGATCAATATTAAGATTTTATTTATAAAAAGGGGGGAGTGGACCCCTACAGATAAAAGAGTCGCAATACATAGACGACACTTCTACATTATTTTTTCTCTCCTTCGTTGGACTGACGAAGGGAGGCACCTAACTCGTGCATGTTGCGAATCCCGGAGCGACGCATCAGATTAAGAAACGCTTCTGCATCTCCTGATCCCTCATACGTAGTAGAGGGACCACCATCGATACGATTAAAGACTGCTGGAGTCAGTCCAAAGCACTCTACAAAGTTGCGTGCCCGCTCAACTTCTGTCTCTATATCAACCCTTGAGCTCGGAGCCTCTTCCTTGTTAATTTCTTTCTTTGGTGCCGTGATAGTATAAGGATGAAAAGCAAGGATAAAGAATTTCTCCTTATTTATACAATCAAATCAACTTTTCATATTCCTTATGGGAAATTGCTCATTATTAATGCAAGCTCGGGAAGATGAAGAAGCATTAAAAAGTTTTGAGAAGAAAATTCATTATTGAACGGCACCATTTCTTGATTTTTACGCTGACTGTTGGATATCCCCACTTTTACGCGGATGACTGTTGAGTATCCCAAATTTTATGCTGATTGGTCAAATCTCGACTTTTACGCTTCTGTTCAAAGTGTTTCAAATTTTGAGGATATTTGAAAACTTTGAAGGGGGTCTTGTAGGAGCATAAAAAGTGCTTCATAAGAATGAGTCAAAAAGATGGATCATTCCATTCAAATTGATCCACTTTACGCCAAAGAGAGGCTAATCACTTTACGCCTGAAGCAGGCTAATCATTTTACGCCCGGATCAAAGCTAATGGTTTTATGCCTAAGACAGGCTAGCCACTTTTACGCTGGACAAAGCTGTCAAGTCTTGCATTTAATACAAAGTCTGACATGAAGATTTAATGATGACAATATATCACAGAATTCAAAGAGATTTGTTTTATACAGAGACCAATTTGTCGTTTAGTATGTGGACTGAGCTATCTGACGCTCATAATATGGCTTCTTTTATGCACGGAGACTATACGAGTTTTTACGCTCAAAAGTTGACGTGTGCATAAAGTTTATTTGGGTTACTTTTACGCTCAAGGTTATTTAACAACCACTTTACGCGGGAAGTCCATGTCAGGGCTATTTTACGCCTAGTCTACTACTTTACGCTCAGGGTATATTTGGGTTGTTTTTACGCCCTATTCTTCTTCACCAATTCAGAACGTGGTTTGCCTACATGACTTTAATGCCACATATCTCGAAGAACGTGTGTACGTGCATCCTATTCTTACTGAAATGATGGGACACGTGTCAACGTATGCAGAGGATGACTCCAATCATGGGTGGCAGTTGTTAGCGTAAAGACGGAACTTTTGTTGAGTTTTTACGCACAAGAAGCAAAGTCTATAAATAGACTGATTTTTCTCATATAACGGAGACAGAGAGAAAGGAGAGAATACATAGAGATCAGAGCCCAGTGACTTTGATTTTTCGGAGCATTCTTCTTCAACTTTTCTTCCCGAACAGAGTGAAGTAAAGCAGAAAAGCATTCGGCCTCGCCATCAGTGCCCAAGTGCGTCGATACCTTTCTGGTGACTTAGTTCTTCCAATTGTTCATCTTCTAGCAGTGATCTTCATCATCATCGTATGGTCCAAGGAACAAAGTGATTATTTACAGATCAGACTTCCATAGCAATACTTCCCAGAATTAAATTTGTACTTCTTGTACTTTTTCTCGTTTTATTTTCAAAATCCAATTTCCAGGCATTTTGTTAAGTGAAACATACTCTAGTTCGAATACCACTACATAAACTCGACCTGCATAGAACACCACTAAAAATGTGTCACGATCCGCACCCACTGTGAGGGTACGAGTACGTAACAACGCCCAGCCTACGCCACAGTGTCGGCGGTAGAACGTTGTCCTAGGTCACAACATCTAACAGTTTAATGTAATAACAGTTATACTTCCCGAATAGGGGTGACATAACAGAATATATCTCAATCACATCTAAGGTAGAATACGATAAGATAAAATAATATAAAAGATGCGAGACCCAAATCCACAGGAAATACAAATAGAGGGAAATCTAAGTGTCTTTGATAAACTCCACTGACAACCAGAAAATAATACAGATCTAAATAACAACTCAATCTCCAATACAATAAATAAGATAAAGATATCTATGGAGCAACAATCTCTACAGCTAAGGGATCCGACTGGAAGTCTGGATCGCAAGTGTCCTCTAAGGCTGTCCCATAGAAAGTATCTAAGCAGACCTCCTCCTCATCCTCTGTAAAATTTTCAACAGGTCCTATCAGGACGGAAACGAGCACATATCTCTCAAAACAGTTCATAACAGGTTAGGAGTATAAATCATACAATAGAGTAAAATACAGGAAATGCTGGGAAAGAAGTACAGGAAAACAGGAGATATTTTGTAACTGAAAGTAAATACATGATCAGTAAAGACTGTAAGTGGCTAAGTGATTTAGAGTACAATATGGTTATGTAAACGGCTTAGGGGCATATGAATACAACCAAGAGGCACATGAATACCTGGTGATAATGATCACATAACCAATTCTACTCACCCCGTCCTAATCAATACACAAGGATCTATTCAAGTTACGTTATTGGCACATGAATACAGCTAAAGATATGTGAACTCATGTAATGAGTAGTACATGAGGCACATGATAGTATATGAAGGCACATGAGAACATGTGAATTCATTAACTTAGTATGAGTACAAGGAGTACCTGATGTACATGATAAAGTACATGAACATGAAATACTCGATGCACCCGTAGAGGGATAACATCTCAGGAAAGGATCCATATAGTACTAATCCGTGAAGATACGTGTCAGCATCAAGTAAAGTAATCTAGAGCAAGAATATAGTCCAGACAGGTATGAAAAGATCATAGAATGTACTCGCCTGCTATCTGAATGTCCTAGACGAAAGTACTGTCCGAGGAGTGGTGTCTAGCTCCTATTTAGAACAGCACAAGTCACAACAAGTCCAGAATGGTAATAAGATGCACTACAATACATTCTACATGAATCTAGGTCAATCTAGGCCAAAGTCAACTCTTGGGCAACTCTGGTCAACTCTAGAAGTCAAACTAGGTCAACTAGGTCAAACATAAGTAAAACAAGTCTATACTAGTCTAGCAAGTCTGTTCTAGCTCTAACAAGACTAAACAAGTCTAACTAGACTCTATACTGGCATTCAAGCCACAACCATAGGCTAAGAGCCCTAGACTAGCTATTAGGCAATTCCATGCCTAAAACCAACCATAAATCACATACACAAGTCAAAATGTATCTAATATATAATACACTCTAATATAGAATACACATACATAGAGAATAAGGAAAGGAGATGTGGTGGTGACATGTGTGTGTGTCACAAGAGTACAAGAGTGTGTGATAGGCTTGAACCTGAGTGTGTACAGAATTTAGGAAACAATAAGTGATACATGTGTCCATGTGTGTAGGGAAAAATCAGTTCTCAGCTGCATTGAAAGTTAACAAGAACAGTGAGTATATTATAGTAAAAACTGGAAAAATGTAAACAGTGTATATATTTGTGTGTGAAACAATCCTGAAATCAGTGAGTACAAAGGGATACCTTTCAGGTTCAGAAAATGAATTCAGGTAATAGGAGAATCAATTCAGTATTTTTAAGAATGAATGAACATTCATTTAACTAGATCCCCAAATCATATACATAACAGTTTAACAATATGTAAGAGTGTGAATGAGAGTTAATATCCTGGAAATCAATCTATCTACAACAGTGTACATGTGTCAAATGAAATTAGTAGCTAACTAATCATTATGAAATCTAGAATTAATTGACAGTTACAAATGGAAAGAAAATCAGTGAGGTGATAACTGGAATTCAGTGAACATATCATGACACAGTGAAGTGTAATATAAAATTAGAAAAACAGGGATTCAATCTCAGTTTATGGAAAACATTCAATACAGTTTTCGATAACGAAAGGAAATCAGTTCAGTTCTAATTAAGAAGCTATTATCAGATTTAACAGTTCACCAATGAAACAAAATCAAATCTATTTCATTCGAAAACCAACACAAATGCCAATTCTCATTTACAAACCAAAAGCCAAATTCGAATTGAAAAACTAAGCCAAATAAGAACTATCAAACATGTGGGGACATTTAACAGTGATAATCATCAATAAAACAGAGATTTAATAGTTCAAAAATTGAAAGAAAACAAGTATCAGAACATGTATCAGTTAACATGCCAATTAACCCAAATCGAAACCAAATTCACATCAATAACCTAACTAACATGTAAACTTAATCTCATATAGATTATACATCATATTCAGGATCTAATTAGCAAATTAAAACACAAACTAAACCATTTAAAATTGAATAAAACAGGGAAACAAAATAGCACACTGATACGCACAGTGCACACTCTGTGCACGCACGACACCGTATCCGACACGACACGAGGGGTCGTGAAACTTGACACACGTGGTTTCAGTGGATGCCCCATCGTGTGTGTCAAGTATCACGTGTCCTAATGGCGTGTCCACTGTGCAATCAACCCCGAGCAGCAGGGGAGCTACAATGCTCACGCACGCGCGTGTGCACCCGCGTGTTCGTGTGTCCTCCGCGACCCGACACGACACCAAACACGACTCAGGACACTGGAAACCCGTAAGCAAGGTCACAACCTAATTTTCTATTCAAATAATTTCCTAAAAACAAATCGAAATGCCCTTTGGGGCATTTCATCAAACACATATATACATGAACTGATACGTGTCCGATACGGACACGTGTCGAACACGAATCCTAGGGTTAGCTATACCTACAGCAAGGGTAGGCCTAGGACTTCCTAGATATGTAATAAAAACAACATTCTATGGTGAGGATTAGAATTTACCTATAGGTTTGCAATGGGTCAAAAAGTCCCAAAATGAGTGGATCCTCAAGCTTCCAAAACTCTTCCAAATTGTTTCTCCTATAAAATTTCTCAATACCAACAGCAAGTAGAGTAAATTTAGGACCTATTGCAATTGTTTTGGGTGGAAAAGGAATTGAAATGGAATTTCTAGGAATTAATAAAGATGGAGACTTACCTCTTTCTAAAACTTGAAAAATTCCTAATGGATGCTAGCCCTAACTTCTAGGAGGGATTAAATAGGTGGGAATCCCTAGGCTAGTGTGGCCTGCCAATGGTGGATTGGGCTAGGGTTCACTTGGTGTTAGACTTTGGGCCTCTAAGGCTTAAGTCATAAATCATGACTTGTGAAACCACAAGTCATTAGCTAGCCTAATCAATTCCTAATCTCTCCAAATAAGTTCTAATGGGTTTGATATCACTAACTTAGGTCAAGCTAGGATTCCATAACCTAACCAAATGGTCATGACTAGGATTAACTAATTGGTCAGTCCACCAAGGTCAACACTAGTAAAAGTCAACCTATTCAACCATCATTCAAATCAACTCAAAATAAATCCTAAATTCAAATAAATTATATTAAATTCAATAACCCTAAAAAATGACAAAATATCCACTAGGCTAAAATGAAAAATAAGTATCCCAATAACATGGTTAGGCTCTAGGTCAACCAGTCTCCAAGGTTACACTATCAAAACACCAAAGTCATAAGTCATGATTTAGAATAGTTTTAAAATGATTTAACAATTACCAAAAATCATATCATGATTTAAATAACATTATTAAAAGACTAAAATTACAAAATTTTAAAATTATCCTCATTTGGAAAACTGGGTGTTATAACATTCAAGTTAGGTCTGACTTTGAACCAAAGTTCATGAGGAGTTACGTCCGAATTTGCATACGGCACTCTATTTAGAATAAAAGTGGCCATCAATGTAGCTTCTTCCCAGTAGCATTTAGGAAGACCCGCAGTTAGCAGCATTGAGTTCATAATTTCTATCAACGTTCTGTTCTTCCTCTCCGCTACTCCGTTAGATTGAGGAGAATACGGAGCAGTAGTCTCGTTTATGATTCCATATTCTTTGCAGAACAATGTGAATTCATGAGATCGATACTCTCCGCCTCGATCACTTCTTAGTCTCTTGAGTTGTTGTCCAGTTTGTCGTTCAGCCTGTAGCCTCCCTTCCCGAAAATTTTTTGAAATATTTTTATGACATTTATTTGATTTAAATGGTGGTTTTCAAAATTTTAGAATTAATCATTTAGTTTATTATTACGGTAGATGACTCTAGTCATGGTTAGGAATTGGAGTACTAGATGACCAAGAATTTTGGCACGGATGGTGTAATGGCATACTTTGACTAGCGTATTAGCTGTCGTAAGGAAGGCAGAGCCATAATGATGCCCTAACTAGGAAAACCAGGCTATGTTGCAACTTAACCCCTACCGATGAATTATTTGTTTATTAATTAGATATATTAATTTTAGATGACCCGATTGTGCCAACTTAGCCTGAACTGTTCTGAACCGAATACAAGCCTTGGTAGGTATGTAGTGAGACCAAAGACGATCATGTAGGCATATTTTTGTGTGTACAAATACTTTCTAAATTTTAGATAATTATGTGTATTTTTAATTGTTTGAATAATGGTACACAAAATTGGTATTTTTATTATTAAATATTGATTTACAATATTTGTACAATTTTCTGGACCTGGATGAAGGTGAATAGTAAGGATTCACCAAACAACTATTTAATTATTTAATTATTATTTTATTAATTTATGGTGATTACATAAATATGTTTAATACTATTAGATATTATTATATTGGTTAATTGAGTATTTTTGATATGTATATATATATATATATATATATATATATATATATATATATATATATATTAATATATATATATATATATATATATATATTATATATATATAAATATATATATATATATATATATATATATATATATATATATATATGAGGTATATATATAAATAGATGTGTGTAAATATAGATATGTATGTGTGTATGAGTATATATATATATATATATATATATATATATATATATATATATATATATATATATATATATATATATATATATATATAATATATATTATATATGTGTACATATATAAATATATATATATATATATATATATATATATATATATATATATATATATATATATATATATATATATATATATATATTATATGTGTGTAAGAGTATGTATATATAATTTTTTTTTATGTATATATAAATATATATAGGTATTTAGGTGTATATGTGTATTTGTATATAAATATATATTATAAATATATATATATATATATTAGGTGTGTGTATATATATATACATGTATATAGGAGTATATGCATATAAATGTTTATATGTATATATAAATATACAAATACGTATATGTATATGTATAGATATTGATTTAGGGCTAGTATTAAATAAGAAGTATTTTCCAGCCCAAACAACTGACCAAGCCCGAGCCCAGGCCGGCCCAGGCCCGGCCCAACCACCCTAAGGCCTCCCCAAGTTAACCCGAGAGTTGCCAGCCGACAAGAAAAGCTTTATATAGCTGCTGCTATATAGCCGAAAATAAGGAAAAATAACAAAGAAAACCCTAACACCAAACCTAAACCCCACGACCCCCGACACTGTGCGACCACCCAGGGCCTCCCTTGACGCCGGACGGCCACCCTGGATCGCCGCGAGCCGCCTCACGGGCTGCCAGAGCCACTCGCCCGCGGCCAAGCCGAGAAACAGGACATCGTTCACACCGCCAGCTTTCGGAGACAGTTGTGAGGACTTGGACTTCATGGCTTGGCAGTTGACTGTATTTTTGTTGGGTCTGTGTGCAACCTCCAGGCAAGATACCTTGCCTTCTTCTACAGTTTAATTACATGTATATTTATATTATATTATACAGTTTTACTAGTTGATTATTTATATGTGAATAGTATATCATGCCTATTAGTGTATATATAGCCTTGTTTATAGTTCATATTGGATATACGTATATATAGCTCTTGTTCATAGTTAATTTTGTGGTTCATATTGGATTGGTTTTCTCGTGTATCGTGATTGGGTCGTATCGTGTCATCACTTGTACTTGGACTGAGTCGCATCGTGTCATAGGATGAATAAGTCATAACGTAACTGTTATACCTTGAAATTCGTGAAGCTAACCTGCGAGTCCACACCAGGGACGAGGGTTAGTAGTTAAGCTAACCTGCGAGTCCACATGAGGGGCGAGGGTTAGTAGTTAAGCTAACCTGCGAGTCCATATTAGGGGCGAGGGTTAGTAGTTATCTGTCCATACCTACGAGTCCACACTAGGGACAAGGGTGATGCTAGCCTGCGAGTCCATACTAGGGACGAGGGTTAGTAGTATATGGTTCACACCTGCGAGTCCACACTAGGGATGAGGGTGATACTAGCCTGCGAGTCCACACTAGGGGCGAGGGCTAGTAGTTATTCAAACCTGCGAGTCCACACCTGGGCGAGGGTTTGAGTATTCGATTGGTTATCCATTGACATCGTGATATCGTGTTCTCTTGTTCTTCTCCAGCAGTTCGTTTAGGCGTAGTGGTTCTCCCAGTCGTATATAGTCGTATTTTCGTGCTGATTGGTCTTTTTCCATTTATTTCCTGTATTTTCTTTATTGCGTGATAAACTGCTAGATAGACATATTTTTATGTATTTTGCTATGTCCCCTGAGGACCTGATGATCTCTTCAGGTTATTTATTGTGTGGAGTTAGTTAGCAGCTCTGGATGGCGGATGATTATGACACTTGTGGGTCTGAATGTGATGATATTGCTTGCGAGATTCAGGTATTGATACCATATTTATTATCCAGTTCCTCCAGCTTGTGTTTCCCTTCCATCATCATGATATATCATATTTATTGATTCAGTTTATAGACTCATGTCATTTCTTGGAGTCTAACCGGACATGCATGCTAGTGGGCTGCAGACCACGACCCATACTTGTTTATTCTTATTTATATGATTCCTATGGATGGAGATACAGTTTAGATTAGACATGATACCCATGAACTTGACAGCTTATACGTACTCGAGTCGGGCTGGAGTCCGCTCGATACGTAGCTGGCTTGCTCACGAACTCACGTCCGAAAAGCGGGTACGGGTCGTGACACAGCCTCGGTCCTGAACTCATTGAATTCTCGAACGCTTCGTCTTTAGACTTGAGCAAGTAGACGAATGCGTACTTTGAGAAGTCATCGATGAAGGTTATGAAATACTTCATCTTGACTTTTGTAGAGAATTGCTTGAAGTCACAGATATCAGAGTGCACCAACTACAGAAGATCTGTGCTTCGATTGACCCGATAAAAGGGTTTCCTTGAGATCTTTGTCTAAGCACATACTTCACACTTCTCTACCTTACCCCCACATTTGGAGACAAGTCCTAGACGGGATATTTTGTTAATTCTTTTACAGTGAACATGTCCTAGCGTATTATGCCACAACTCAAGAGAATAATCAGAATGAGCGATTTCATTGATTACATTTGACTGGTTTACAAGCTGAATTTTGAACATCCTTTCAGTTTGAAATTTTTTTCCGAAGTATATTCTTTTCTTGGACATCACCATCTGGCCAGTATTGATGTCCATCCTCAAGCCTGCGTTGTAAAGCAGGCTTCCAGAGATCAAGTTCTTTGCAATCATCGGAATGTGCTTCACACCTTGAAGCGTCAGAGTGTTCCCGGATGTGAGTTTCAACTCCACAGTTTTGATCCCCAGAACATCAGCTTGGGCTTGCTTCGCCATGACAACTTTATCAGAAGTTGGCTGGTATGTGACGAACCATTCCTTACCAGAGCAGACATGGGAGGTCGCACCAGTGTCTATCCACCAGTCAGAGTCAGCCCCCACAGCTGTGACCTGAGCAATCATAGCAATAATGTTAGAAACCATGGAAACCTTGCTAGGCTCACCTTGTTCAGCTTGTTTGGGCTTGGATTTGCATTCACTCTTATAGTGGCCCTTCTTGCCACAGTTGAAGCAAGTCACGTGGGACTTGGACTTCTGTTGCTTGAACGAAGGACCCTTCACTTTCACTTTAGTGGAGTCCTTCTTCTTGTGGTAAGAAGCCACCTGCTTTCCCTTGAACTCTCTTGTCTGCACCGAGTTGGCCTTAGCCAGTTGGTTGGACAGAGAGTCCATCTTCTGTTGAGATCGCATTTCGTCCTCAACGTGGATCTCTTGTAGGAGATCTTCCAAGCTAATGTCCAGTTTCTTCCGATGCATTCTAGCATAGAAGTTGCTCCAACCAGCAGGAAGTTTCGAGACTATCCCTCCAACGACAAACTTGTCGACGAGGGGCATCTTCTCGTCATCTAACTTCTGGCGTAACTTTAGAAATTTCTTCACTTGAGGTAGCATCGTCATCTCGTCTTCGAAGAGCCACTTGTGGTACTTCTCGACGATGAAGATTTTGGACCTGTTCTTATCATCTTCATATAGCTTACCCAAAGAATCCTAGATATATTTGTCCTTCACCTTCTTGGAATATGACTCTGTCAGAGAGTCTTCCATAGAATTGAGAATCAGTAGTTTATAGATGTTGTTTTCTCTCTTCCATTTGCTCTGCTTGACAAGTGCAGCAGCAATAGCATCGACAGTTCCTCCTTCTGGAATCGTCGGTTCATCCTCAATTAACACATGGTCTACGTCCACGAGTTGAAGATTAAGGGTGACCTTCCTCTTTCAGATTTGGAAATGTTCTCCGTCGAATTTCTCCAACTTGTTAAAGCTGGTATCGATGAGAGAAGCACGAGAGTTCTCCATCTAAAAGGATCTTGCTTTGAGATTGTTTGCCTCGGGGCTTGACCAAAGATGGTAGACACTATGTCGAGATCAGAGGTTCAACAAACGTTCACCTTCTGATAATTCTCGAGATCCAAGAGGAACACTATAATATGAATCTGATTACAAAAGCAATAATAATCAAAAAAATAAATCTCACGTTCTTCCTCGCAATCGCAGTTGCTGACAGACAGAACTGAGTTCAGAAAATAAATCTCACGTTCTTCCTTGCAATCGCAGTTGCAGACGGACAGAACTGAGTTACAACTCAGATGAAGGAGAAGAAAGAAGAAAAAATAAGAGTAAAGGTTCTTGCTGGGGTGATTAAGATCATCGTTGCTCAACGAAAGATTCGCCCTACCACGATCTGCTTCCAGGAACCAGCAAGTTCACGAAGAACGTTTGGAATGATCGTAAGTCAATATTTGAGACTTGAACGGGCTTTCTGGACTTTGTAGACTCCTTTAACTTTCTTCTTGGTGCATCTTTCAAAGGAGGCCAAGGTGCTCTATTTATAGAGTGGAGTTGAGACTTCACCTCTTCTCCTATCCGATGTGGCACTAAAATACCAATACTCAAAAATAGAGTTTGATATTTTAGATCATCCCACAATCAGCATAGAAGTGTGACAGTCCACGCCTACCCCCCGAACACTTCCGTGCATGTACGAGACATCCTGGAGTCCGTGTCCGAGTCCGAGTCCGTGTCCGAGTCCGCACAACAAAAATCAACTTGCATCCTTGTGTAATTAATCCTTTTTCCTTCTAGGAAAATACTCCCACATGGCACACACTTGTGCCCCACCACACCTCATGTGCACACCTCAACACAAGCAATGCATTATATTGAGATACTCACCATTTGGTGTAGCCGATGTGGGACTGTCTTTCCTAGTCCAAAGGCAAAAACACCAACAGAACATATGTTTTACATAACATAATAATTTTACTTAATACAAGGTCAAAATTTTTGTATGTTATTATTTTCATTTATAAAAAAAAACTTAAGATACTAAGACAACTATGTATCTATACATGGATATGATACTTAGGCCCACAATTTGCCTATACTTTGGCTTAGAAGTCAATATTGAGATTACATCAACATCCGGGTGCCCGAAAATAATTATTTTAGTTAATAACAATGATAATTTAAACTAAGTGTATTTTAAACTTCCGGACAACATGTATATATAAATATAAAAATGATCTTTTTAAACTAATGTAAAATTCTCTAATTACATGTAGAACCATAAAATTTCTAGCTTGAATCCTAGAATGCATTAATTATTTCAAGGTGAGCATATATATATATATATATATATATATATATATATATATATATATATATATATATTAGGAAACTTATTTCATGGTGTCCGTATAACCTTCTTTTCATAGACCAAAGAGCATGTGTCCCATGAATTGTGTCCGAGCTATTTACATACATGCATTAATTTTGTGCATATGTGTGTTCCTAATTTTATTACATCCTCAATAATAATAAAAAATACAAATGGATTATCCATGAAATTCATAAATTTTAGAAAATAAAACTAGATAATATTGATTCATGACAAGGAGTATATGAAAATTTTCAAGAGGAAAAGAGGGAGGACTTGTCTTAGAAAAATTTGGGTTTGGAATTGGGGCTAGGGCTTGGATCTTCTTCTTTAATTACTTCTTCCTTCTTCTTTGTTCCATCTTCATCTTCTTCCAATCTTTTTTTAAGAATATGGGGGTTAGGGTTTGATGATGGTGGTGGTGATGATGGAGATGGAGATGGAGATGATAGTGTTGGAGGTGGTGATGGAGGATGGCGGTGATGGTGGGGCCGGTCGGCCAGTTGGCCGACCGCCGTAGGCGGCGTCGACGGCTGCGGCCAGAGGTGGCCGAGAGAGAGGGAGAGAGTCGAAAGAGTGAGGGAGAGGAAGTGAGAACCGAGAGAGAGTGAGAGAGTTCGAGAGAGAGAGGGAGAGAGTTGTCGAGAGAGAGAGAGAACCGAGAGAGAGTGAGAGAGTGAGAGAGAGAGGGAGAGAGTTATCGAGAGAGAGAGAGAGAGAGAACCGAGAGAGAGTGAGAGAGTTCGAGAGAGAGGGAGTGAGTTATCGAGAGAGTGCTAGCCCTCTCTCTCCCTTTCTCTATAAAAATTTGTTTTTTTGTTTTTTTAAACAATTAATATATATATCTATATATATATATATATATATATATGTATATATATACATATATATATATGTATATATATATAGTTGTTTTGTGTAGATCTAAGTTTCTAAACGAGAGTTTTATGATTTTTGTGGTTTTAATCTATCAAACTTGGTTGTTTTCGAAAAACTAATGGTCCAATGTTGTAGAAATTCTCATTCTACCTAATTTTGACCTTTGAAAAGTTAGATTTTGACTTGTTTTGAGAAAGTTATGGCCAAATCAAAATTTAAACATTTTCTAGTTCATCTGTCCTGGTTCTGGCAAGGACGATAAATAGTACCGTAGGAATAGTGCCGCAGGCTTGAATAGTTTCGCATGGATGAATGTGGAGCATGGTTTGCATAGTCCCACAGGCTTGTATAGTATCGCATGGATGAATTGGATGAATAGTACTGCAGGATGAATAGTGCCGCAGGCTTGCATAGTCCCGCTGGCTTGCATAGTTCCGCATGGCTTGCATAGTACCGCATGGCTTGTATAGTGCCACAGGCTTGAATAGTGCCGCAAGAATGAATAGTGTTGCAAGCTTGAATAGTGCCGCATAAATGAATAGTACCGCAGGATGAATAGTGTTACAGGCTTACATTATGCCGTATTGTTGAATAGTGCTGTTTGGCATGAAATATAAAATAGCAGAACAGTTTTATAGGAGGACTGGACTTTTACTTCACGTTACAAACTCGTTTGTACAAAGAAAGCCAAGGGACGAAAACCTAGGTACAGCAATCTAAGTACAATTGTTTATTTTTGATTCTGGGGGGTGACGGTAGAGGCTCGGGAAAGCGACGGCAGCTCTGCCTTACTCCTTGGACCATCGAACGTAGCCTTGGCTCCTGTGACGAGATGCTTGGCGTTGACGAAGAAATGCTCTCCTTGCTCTCCTCGTATTGCTCTTCTGGCTTCTCTCTCTCTGGATTGATCTCTGTGTATTTTTCTCTCTGATTATTGGGGAAGCGTCCTTTTACAAGGGAATGGCACCTTGCTATTTATAATAGTGAGGGGCATCATTAGGGTTTGCAATGATTGCCCATTCTCTAAGTGGCGGCGGCCTGGTAAATGATCAATCTGGGCCATTAATCTTGAACATGAAGGATCTGGGCCATTAATGAGGATTATGCCAAATCACGTCAGTAATTAATGTTGATTGCAATAAATCCCCATCATGATGATTTGCTGATGCCTGCAAATCTAAATAATTAATTTAATTCATTCTCTTGCCACGTGTCCCAAATTATTGGGATCTGACCCAAAATTTGATTATCTTTAGGACACGTGTTCTGTCATCCTTGTTGAGCCGCATGAGGAGTATTCATATTTGGGCCGCATGAAGGTCGTTATGACCGAGCTGCATGAAAGATTTCATGACCGAGCCAGTATGAATAGTCTCTATACTCGAACCGCTATGAAGGTTGTCATGACCAAGCCGTATGAATATGTTCATGACCGAGCCGCATGGGGGTCTTCATGTCCGAGCCAGATGAGAGTCTTTATGACCGAGCCGCATGGATTTCTTCATGGCTGAGCCGCATGGGGGACCTTCATGATTGAACCGCATAGGTTTCTCTGCACTGGCCGCGTGAACTCGTCTAGTCTGGCCGCATAAACTTGCCTCGAAGCTGCGAAGATTTTCTCCAGTTCCCTAGGAAGATAGTGCTCTTGTGTCAGTCATCATGACTACTTTACGTCAGGGCCGTCAACTGTCAGCTGTCAGCCGTCAGAGCATTAATTGTGTTTGAATGACACAGGGTACAGCTGTTCTGAAAAGACACATGGCTTCCCTCTGCGGGCCGCATGGAATCCACTTGAGCTGCCTATGTGTTTGAGCCGTATGGGAACTCCTGAGCCGCATGGGACTTCTGAGCCGCATGCGGCTCCTTGGCCGTATGGATCATTTTTCTCTTCTTTTTCATGCTTCTACAAGACCCCCTTCAAAGTTTTCAATTTGCAAAATTGAAATACTTTGAATAAGAAGCATGGTTATGCTAGAGCCGTATGGATGTATTCTGTCCTAGCCGCATGGATTTGTCCAGCCGCATGATTACCTCAACCGCATGACTCTCTGAGCCGCATGGGCTGTTTTGGCCGCATGAGCTTCTTGCCACGTCTTCCTGCCACGTGTACAAATCTTTTGTAAATCTTCTGCATTTAATGCTCTTGATTTGCTGTCAGATTTTAAGAGCCACTTTTTAGGCCAGGATCCCAAGAGTTAGGCTATTATTCAGCCAGTTTTGCCTCGATGATCGAAGAGTCGGTCATCAAGTTGCCTACGGATCGAGGCGTTCCTTCTTTGTCTATAAATAGGAACACTCTCGTTCTGGGAAATCTTCTTTGCTCTCTTCGATCTTTCGTTGTTCTAACTCCTTTCTCTCCCAAGCACCTATGGCTCCCAAGAAGGTTGTTGTGTTGAAGGCTGTGAAGGGCAAGGCGGTCGCTTGTGCGACGGCTGTGGCGACGAACGTGGCCACTCCTCCGCCGGTCGTTGTTCACTCTGTTCATCCCGACGTTTATCCACCTATTGCCGGTAAGGGCGTTGCCTTAGAACCCTAACTGCCATGGCTCTGCTGCATAATTTTTGCACAAGCCGCATATACAAGGTTCGTCGATATGACCGCATAAGCACTTCGCCCAAGAGGCCGCATGGGCTTGTCATACTCGATCTGAACCGCATATATATTTTGATTTGGGCCGCATGAGCATAGTTCACTTTTGAACCGCATAAGCTCATCTGCTTGTAGCCGCATGAGTCTATGTGTTCAGGGCCGCATGAGTCCGTATGGACTTTGAACCGCATAGTCTCACCTGAATCCGAGTCGCATCAGCGCCTAGGTTTGTCTGTTGAGTCCATGTGAACCTTGAACTACATAGGGCCCTTCTGGACCCAAACCGCAGATGCTTCATAAGCTCATCTGAACTTGATTTGTATGGACTCTGTCTGACTCGGAGCCGCATAAGGCTCATGGACTCATCTGGTTCTGAGCCGCATGAGGCTGTGATGACCCGAGCTGCATAGACTTAAATGATCTTTCAAATGCTTCTTGTTTGACTATCTTCTAATCTTATTTCTTTCGTCTCTCTTCGGTAAATCTGCCAGTAAATCCTACGGGGGAACTCCTAGTGGGTTCGAATCAGTTTGCCTTGGGCGTGCATCTTGATGACTTTGTTAAGTACGTGCTGAATCAATTTCCTGCTAATGAGCCTTCGGGGAGGTTGAACGCCATCGAGAATCAGACCCTCCATTATCTCGTGCCATGATAAATTCTGGAAAGTTGGATGGATCATACCTTGAAGCCCTCATTCCTCTTCGGGGACGCTTTAATCATAAGAATCCCGAGTATTAGAGATCTCTGAGAACTAGGGATTTTACCTTGGATGGGATGGCGATCCATATTCCTCTCATGGAGCGTCATTATCCTCTAGTCGTGGTTCAATATGGTATTATTAGACAGGACGATGGTGTGTAACTTGACTCCTACCCAATCAGGGATGTTGATGGACGACATCCATTATAACCCGAACATTGGGATCAGCGTACGCGGGTAAGGATTCCGTCCGCCGGTACATGATGGGACTGGCCCCAGGTACTTTCATGAACGTATATGGTCCCAACTTCACATTCACTCAAGCTGATACATTCCTGAATCGGCTTGTTCGAAAAAAATCTTATCCCGTTGGCAGACTGGCATTGCTGAACTGGATAAACCCCACTTCTACGTGGGCCCACTTGACCACTTGGGTTCTAGCAGACCTACGGGACATTCCTGCGGGAGGTGGGACTCTATCATGCCATCCGGGGCACCTGTCACGGGTTTCCTATCAATAAGCCATTGTTCGTGGCGCTCCTGGAGATGTATAACCGGCGAACGGGGACGTTCTTCGCACCCGGAGGGGAGTTGGGGCTTGCTCTCCATGAGATGTATACTGTCACCAAGCTTCCGTGGGGGGACGAGCCTTTCGAGGTGTACACCCCGTCGAACTGAGGAGTTCGAGGACCTGAACCGACGACTCCCAGGTTTTGTTGCAGTGTACTAGGAGTTGCTATGCTATCATAGTGCTTGTCACCAGATGGCTATAAAAAAGGAGGATAGCTCAGAAGGGAACTGCTCCCCACACCACATCCTGGGTCAATTATCTTTTTAAAGTTGGCCCTTCTGGTGAGGTTATTCCTCGAACCCCTCAAACCCAGGGAGAGATAAAGACCTGATGTTGAGCGTTAAGAAGTCGCGGTCCAATAGCGACATATTCGGGAGTCAAACTGACTCTCTTAGCTATTTTTACTACGGTACCAGGCAATGTCTGAGAAAGCGCTCTTGGCTGGATTTTTGATGATATGGCTACGAAACTGCGTAGTCTCAGGGGGGGCAGGTTCTATCGAGAGGATCAGCCGCCACTTCATTTCTCCCTGCCGTTAAGCTGGTATTTGGAGTTAGACTGGCTCCTTCTCCCGGCTATGGTGTGTAGCATACACCATGGTCTTCGAACATTCTCGTCCAAGGTCATTGCCAGCAAGAAGACTGCTGGACTTTGAGCGCATAGAGCTACCTTACCACTATTTGATGGGGTGGTTGTTGATGCACTACAAGTCTTTGATGGGATCTAGAACAGCGAAAGATGCTACAGATGAGGACGCTTTCCTTTTCCAATGCTATTACCAACCTTGGAAATACAGTACTATGCCAGCTTGTCGGAGGGCGCTGGCGAGGGTGGATGGGTGTGGCTTTTTCGTGTCTGTTTCTCATTTTTTCGATGAGGAAGTGAGGGATGTACACCTTGATGGTACCAGGACCTCCTCATTTTCTGTCTCCGAAGATGCTCACCTTGTTGCGTAACATTTCGCCCCGCACATCTGGTTTATCGTAACCGCGATAATGTGTACTTGGAGCCCTACCTGCCTAGTAGGTTTTCCTCGCCAATTTGGCTATATTCAGTTATTCCTCGACTGTCCCAGCCCTTGCTTGGGCTTTGAAGGTAGCATTCTTGATGGTGCCAGGGCGTGGAATTATTATGACGCTTATCATACTCGGGCCAGCTTCTCAGTCCCTGATACTAAGGCGCCGAGGGAAATTTTGTACGTGGATGCCTTGTATCATGTTATGGCGAACAAGCCTCCTGTCAATTTCGATCCGAGTACCAGTTTCATCGTAGGTACCGATTTAGAGGAAAAGCCCAAGGGGGCTAAGGCTAGAAAGCAACTAGCGCTCCAGACTCCCCTCCCTGAATCAGAATCTTCCGAGGCGGCTGAGGAGGATGACGATCATGATAGCGAAGACCCTCTTTCTTCTGGGGGGGAGAAGTAGCGGATCAACTGCTTGCCACACCAGACGAACTGGCGGAGGATCCGTCGCTTGCTACATAAGAGGAAGTAGTGAGGGAAGGACAGCCTCCCGCTGTGTCTGGTCCCTCACGTAAACGAGTCAGACGTTTGTCTTCTGACGGCAGAACGACCTTTTGTGTGAAAAGAGCCGTCGTTAGGTATCGTAGGTTGCTTATTACCGAGAGGGGTGAGGATGCTGACGATGCTCCGGAGGTAAGACTATGTTGGAGCTATCTCCTTATTGTGGTTTTCTTTTTCTTGGAGATATGACCTAATCATTTTTTCTTTGTAGGCGTCTGACGAACCAGGCTCTCATGAACCGTCTACTGCCCCTGGAGTTGATCCGCCCTTGCTGCTTTGATTAGTGGCATGTGTGCCGCGGTCCTTTCTGCGGGGGCTCTCTCAGCGGCGGTTGAGAAACTCCCAAGTTGTTGAGGCCTCGGTCCGGGGTGACGAAGGTTTCCTCGGACCTGTCTCGAGATTGTTGAATTTCAGCAAGGCGACGCCGATCGCATGCTATCCCCTCCCGAGGGTGCCGGGGCGGAGGAGTCTATTATATTTGACTCGGAGGCCACTGGTGGAGAGGTTGTGGTGGCCGTAGGCGAACCTCAGTCCTCCACACTCTTCCGCTGGTAAGATAAGACAAATATTGACTAGTGAGGGGGCTTATTTGCTCTATCAACATATCTCCAAGTCAAATCGATTCATGGTTGTCTTGTCCCTACAGGTCCTGACCCTTTACTTCCACAGCGGATGTTCTTGGGGAAGGCTCGGCCTGCTACGATCTGGAGGAAAGGAGCGTTTCTTCTCCTCACCGACTCATGTCGATGGGCCTCTCCGCCAGCTCCGGGCAGATGGGAGTGGAGCTTGTTCCGGGAGCGATGGTCTCCGCCTCATCCTCTGCTGCTTATACGGCTTCGGAGATTGACTTCTCGGCCCTGCCGAGCATTCAAGTTCTGCGGGCTGCTGAAGTGGAGTTGGCCGCTGTTCAGGCATCCTTCCGTACGGAGTTTGTTTCCCTCGTGGCAGGAGCGGCAGATTCTGTCACGTCTTCTTCAGTGTTGCCAGCTACACTCCTGCTGACGCCGACTTCTTCGGAGGCTCTGGACGAGGTGTCGTAGGATGTGGTCGACAGCTTCTATCGCCATTTAAAGAGGGGCGTAGATGCTGTCGGAGAACGGGGGATCCCTTTTTCTCTGTCCCTGCGGTGCGCTCGGGGTCAGATTGAAACTTTGAAGACTCTTCCTGGCGGGGTGGGGTTGGCTGCGCTCCGGGAGCCCAAGTTGGCAGAGGCTGATCAGCTCGTGAGCCGATTGCTGGTGTTACGGCAGACTGACTTGCCTGCTGCGATTGAACGGGATCGGGGCTTCCTTATTGGCACTCGGAATAGGATATAGCTCGCTCGAAACACTGCCGGGCCAGTTGTGAAGGGGGACCTTGACGAGCTTTCCGCTTCGTATGACAGGCTGGGTCGTCGAAGTCAAGCTTGTAGGGCTCGAGGAAGAGACTGCTTCTCGTGGAAATAGCTGAACACGAAGGAGCGATTCTCGCACTTCAGAGGGAATTGGCCTTCCTAGAGTCGGAGCTGAAGGCTGCTCATGCGGAACTAGGAGTAAATCGTTCGGGAGGCCGAGAAGGTTTCTCGATCTTCTGTTAACCTGGAGCGGGCTTTCAAGAAATTCGAGGACAACTGGCAAGCTCATGCTCATCTAGAGGACGCAGGCGGTACTGACCCAAGAGGCGGAGCATCGAGCTAAACAGAGGTCTGAGCGGTCTAGTTGCCTTGCTGACGGACCGTCTCACGGCTGTTATGCGCCCCGGAGCAGTGATCAGTTTTCTGTTTTCTTTTGCTCTTTTTCCCCTTTTTCTTTTTGTTTTCATTTTGTAAGGAAGGTGATCCCAAAGGTGTAGCACTTCGAATTTTGAATAAATGAGCATGTTTCAACTCATCTTTTCTTTCTTGTACTCGTAGTGTTTATGGAATTAGGACCTGCTGGGGGATTATTTGTGGACCTGTTACCCTGGGCGTACCTTGGTTTTAGGTACGAGTAACAAGTTTTGGAGAGGAATACCTAGAACAACTTCGCGATAAGACAGCTATAGAAGTTTTTAGTATTCGAGAGAATGCCAAGGAGCAATTGGGCTTCCAGGCACGATAGGGAAGGAATGGGCGTGTAACTGGAGACCCAGTACTAGCATCTGTGGTCGACTGAGGACATTTATGGTCATCGGAAGACGTTTTGTGGGCCTATTATCTTTGGGCGTACTCAGATCGTGGGTACAGATAATAAGTCGAGGGAGGACCATCATACTTACTCAAAGGTAGGTGAGGACATGGCAAGTATAGGGATTTCTTTATCGTGGGATCTTCCTGCTCAAGGTAGTGAGGACATGGCAGGAGTGGATTCAACGGAAGATATCTGTGGACCTACTATCCTTGGCGTACTCCGGTCAGTGGGTACGGATAATTAGATCGAGGGGTAACCATCATACTTACTCAGAGGTGTAAGGACATGGCAAGCATGAATTGTTTCTTCGACGGAGCCTTCCCACTCAGAGGTCACGGGGACATGGCAGGAGTGGGCTCAATGAAGGATACATAGAACGACTCAGAGGTAGGAGGACAGTGGAAGTTCTATGTGAAGGGCCGATTTGTTTTTGGTGGAAGTGGAATGACTTAGAGGTAATGAAGACATGGCCGTTTTAGAAATTTGTGGATCGCTTACCCTTTTTGTGCACTGGAGTGCGGGTAGTGGATCATGAGGGAAGGATCTCTTCCAGTGAGAAAGTTCAGAGGTATGATCATACATGACTTTACTATCTGAAAGAGTGATCGGGATGTGAGTTCAGAGGCACCAGCGGGTGCATGACTCGATATTGGTGAAAGTGTGAGTTCAGTGGTACCAGAGGGCACATGACTCAATAATTGGGATGTTGTGGATGTGAGTTCAGCGGCACGAGAGGGTACATGACTCAAAAATCTGGAGAATGGTGAGTATGAGTTCAGCGGGTACCAGCGGGCACGTGACTCGAATGATTGAAAAATATGGGAATAAGTTTAGAGGTACCGACGGGCACGTGACTCGAATGATTGGAAAATGTGGAAATGAGTTCAGAGGGTACCAGCAAGTACATGACTCGATGTATGGAACCAGAATATAAGTTCAGTGGTACGGGGAGGTACATAACTCGACACTCTGATATGTCTCAAGGATTTTATTTCAGACATAATACTTCTTCAGGAACTTGCCGTTGATGGGCAACATGAGTAAGTCTCCATTTTGCTTGGCGAGACGGTAGGCGCCGTTGGAGAATACAGCTTCGATGATGAACGGGCCTTCCCATTTTGGTTGGAATTTACCGACAATTTTATGCGTCATAACCATCGGCCTTCGAACCGCCAGAACGAGATCGCCTACTTGGAATGTTCTGACCTTGACCTTCCTGTTGAAAGCTCCGGAGATTCTGGCCTGATATAGTTTGATTCGCTGTTGAGCTAACAGGCGTTTCTCGTCTAGGGCCTCCAATTTCTATAGTGGGCGATTGTGGTTTTTGTCTGTCGTCAACTGATGTGTGAGGGCGACGCAGAGTGAGGGGATCTGAGTCTCTAATGGGAGGACTGCCTCACTCCCGTACACCAGGGAAAATGGTGTATTCTCGGTGGCTGTTCGAACTGTGGTGCGATACGCCCATAAGCATTCGTCGAGCTTCTCGTTCCAGTCGTGCTTGTTAGAGGACACGAATTTCTTGAGTAGCTTGATTATGGTTTTGTTGAATGCTTCTGCTAACCCGTTGGCTGCTGGGTTGTAGGGTGTCGAAGCAATATTCTGAATTCGGTGCTTGTCGCAGAACCGATAAAATGCGTGGCTTACGAACTGTGGCCCATTGTCGTGAATGATCCTTCAGGGCAGTCCAAAGAGGTAGATGACATGATGCTTAAGGAAGCTGATCACGTTTGAAGTTTTCACCTCTGCCAATGGGATGGCTTTCGCTCCATTTGGAGAAGTAATCGGATGATTGCGAGTATAATCGGTGTCCTCTGGACGAAGGCGAGGGTAATTGGGCCGACGATGTCCATACCCCATGCTTCGAATGGCCAGGAGGCCACAGTCGGATGTAGGAATTTAGATGGCTGGTGGATGAAGTCGGCGTGGATTTGGCAGGCTTTGCACTTTCGTGCATAATCTATTGCGTCTGCAACCATCGTGGGCCAGTAATAGCCATTCGGCGAAGCGGTCTTGCAGTTTTGGGCCAGGTTGATGGACTCCGCAGACACCATCATGGGCCTCACGCACGGCTTCCTTGGCTTCTGTATTTGATAGACACCGAAGCAGTAAACCATCATAGGATCGGCGATACAGCATTTTCGTCTCCGTATCATAGAAAAATCTGAGAGAACGTCTTCTGATAGAAGTAGCTTCCTTCGGATTCTCTGGCAGGATGTCGTATACTACGAAGTAGATGAACGGCTGTCTCCAGTCCGGTGCTTTATCGACTGAAAGGGCGGAGTAGCTTTTCATTCATCGAACTATCCTTAGGACAGACCAGTTCGCGGCCTATTATGTCGACCTGATGACGAGCGTAATTTGGCACAACTAGGGAAGCGGCCAAACCAGCTAGGATATCAGCATCAATGTTCTGGAGTCTGAGAACATGTTCTATGAAGAATCCTCCCAGAGATGAGATGATGTCGATTGCTATTCGATGATACGGGATCATGTCTTCGTGGCGGACCTCGTACGACCCTCGGATCTGATTGACGATTAACTGTGAGTCGCCGTATGCTTCAAGATACTCTATCCTAGTTCCTTCACAAGTCGGAGGCCAATGACCAAGGCATTGTACTCGGACACATTATTTGAACAGGGCTCTGTGAGTGAGTAGGCCCGATTAATCACCAAGCCGGGGAGAAATCAGCACCACTCCGACTCCAGCGACGATGTTGCCTTTGGGTGTCACGCCCCAGAACCAGAATACTGGAGAGCGGGGGCAGACACAGCCAGCTACGTATATTGAAATAGAATACATCTCAACTATACGGTCACGGCTGTCTAGATATGAGGGTTTACTACAGCCAGTCTCTTAAGGTCAAGCCTATTGTCTCAATCTCAAGCAATTAACAGAGTTACAAGATATTAGAGCATCAAATATATAATATAAGGCGTCCCAAATACTACATATTGGATGATCATGAAGCTAGTCGTACAAAATGATAGGACTAGCAAGAGTTCAGTCATACATGATCAACCCTAGGATTTTGTTAATCATGTTTACAGCCCGTAGGCAGACAGTAAGTAAATGTGCATCGAGCTAACAGGTGCTCGTCGGCTAAACGCCTCAAAAGAATAAATTTACATATAAGTGGGTGAAACAAAAGGAAAACCCACTCTTGGCCCGGGTTCCGTCTAGTTGTCACCATTGGGCTGGAAGCTTGGTAGATCCTCGGGAGCTGCTCCGAAATATGGCCACACAAAACCAGCTGGGTCAAACCCCAGAAAGGGCAAGTGCCACAAAGGAGGCCACAAATAAGAACAAAAGCCAGCATATCAGAACATAAAGAATAAAAGAAGATACAAATAGTAAGGTACACAGGGCGATAAACAACTAGGGACGTGGAACCATTCCGGGAGCCAGGTTACAATCCTTAAACCAAACAAGGACCGGAATTGTACCCCTTCGCCTGAATAGCTCACTGTCTCTACCCATTTATCGTTAGAGATAAGTAAAATAAACATGCTCAGGAGATAGCAGGTACTGGAGCTAGACAAGACTTAGACAAGGCTGGACACCATCCATTCACAATCGGCCAAGCAAGTACTACGGCTTACTACTTTAACTAACTAGGGTTGTCACAAGCCTAATTACTAACAAGATGCAAGTGAGAAACTCCCAGTCCCAAGCCCTGCAGACCATCCAGTTATCCTTCCGCGGGTTGAGAGTTATAGGTGGGTACATTGCCCGGGAGACAAATGTACCCTTAGGTGACTTAGAGGGTACAACACATGACAGTGTGCTGGAAATGTGCTCTACTGTCGGCAAGCTACAAGTCCATTAAAGCGCCCAGATAACGAGATTGCCTGTGACTGGGAATTCTCCATGTTCTAGTTTGATCAATAATTAGCCTAATCCAATTTAGCGCGAGTCCCTGGCCGTGGTACCCAGGAAGTCACGTCCTAGACATGATGCAAGACAAGACAAGTGATTTGCACAGAGCAACAAGTAGTACACCCACGGTGTCAAGACAAGTCAAGTTACATGCTATCAGGGCAAGTCAAGTCATGTCAAGTCAGGAGTGCGCCTCCGCGGGCCACTTTCAAGTCGAGCCGAGTTATCAAGTTACAGGTTCAAGTTACCAAGTTACGAAGTTATACGCCAAGTTATTAACAAGATAGGAAAAAAAAACTAGCCGCAAGCCAAATCATGTAAATCATAGAAAATCGTGTCAAGACGTGTTAGACCAAGTCAAGTCGTGTGGTGGACAAGAAAATCTCAGAAAACAAAATTTAGCCAGAAACCAAGGACCAAGGTCCACCAGAGCACAGGGTGCTGGGCTAAAGGCGACCCAAGGGGGGCGCCGGGCAAGGCTCGGGCTAGGGTGCGCGAGCGGTGTCAAGAGACGCGCTCGAGGAACAACCGCAACACACCAAAGGGCGAGCGGGGGCAACGCGGAGCCAGAACGCGCGAGGGCGCGTCCGACGAGGCGAGCGCAGGGCGCAACGCAGTGAAGTGCGCGCGGAGGGCGCAGCGCACGAGTGCGCGCGCAAGGGCGCAGCACAGCGGAGTGCGCGGGAGGGCGCGGCACGGAGTGCGGCGGGAGGGCGCGGCACGGAGTGCGCACGCAAGAGCGCAGCGCAGCGGAGTGCGCGCGGGAGGGCGCAGCGCAGCGGAGTGCGCGCGCAAGGGCGCAGCGCAGCGAAGTGCGTGCGGGAGGGGGCGCAGCGGCGGATGCGCGCGCAAGGGGCAGACAGCGAAGGTGCGCGCGAGGACGCAGAGCAGCGGAGTGCGCGCGGGAGGGCGCGCCAGCACGGTGGCACGCACGCGCAACGGCGCGGCGCGGGCACGGGTCCGGGTGGCCTTCTTCTTCTCAAGTTGGCTGAGAAGAACACTAACAATGGGTTCCAAAGTTCAAAATCTCACAACTTTGCCAATAAAACTCCAAATTCGGATTTTTAAAGTTCTAACTTGGGTGAAATTTGATTCTCTACAACATAGAGGCATCAAAACCCACCAAAACCAACTCAAAATAGATCAAAACCACTAATTTCCGAAAATGGGAAAAAGTTAGATCTAGAACAGATGAAGCTTCAAAACACAAAACATCAAGACCTAAGGTTGTTCAAAACCATCTCCTTAAGCTAATGGACAAATAATATTGGGTCCTTATGTAGTGGCAAGGAGCACCTGCCTATGGTGTGGTATTGTGTGGAAGAAGGAAGAAGAAGAGAAAATTAATGGAGAGTAAAGAGGAGAGAGAAAGTTAGGTGGGGATATAATGAGGGTGGTTGTGGTGGAAATGAGGGAGGAGTGTAGGTTAAGGTGTTCCACTACATATTAAACCAACAACTAAACCAAACCAATTAAAACCAAGCCGAACCAAAACCCGAAATACGAGAGAACCCAAAATTCTACAAGTCGAGAAAATAAAAAATACAGCCAAAATCCAACTACGAGCATAAATACGAAATACGGAAAATGAGGGTGACATTGGGTCCAGTTCTTGAAGCGTCGTCGAAGAACATTCGCCAGATGGCATCATGGGAGATTGCATTTGAACTGGTGACCTCGTCCTGTATTTCTTAATACCCTAGTCGTCTCCGAACCTGGATGGGCTGCTAGAAAGTCTGCCAGGCGAAGATCATGTGGTATGGTGATAGTAATATCGCCCATGTAGAAAGGCGAAGGCTGAGTGCCCAAGATTTGGTCATGAGGACCCTGAGGGGGTTGATCCGCGATATCATGTGGATGTTTGTCCAGTGACATAGTGTCGTGTCTTCTGGATTGCGAACACGAGAGTAAGGCATTCCTTCTCGACGGCCATGTACCGGTATTCTGGCCCAATCATCTTCCGACTGAGGTAGTATATAGCTTGTTCGTGGCCCGCATCATTGTTCTGTCCAACAGAGCACCAAGAGAATGTTCCATCGCTCGCACATAGAGCAGGAATGGCTTTCCAGCAACAGGAGCTACCAGGACTGGGGGGTTTGACAAATATTCTTTGATACTGTCGAAAGCGCGCTGGCATTCTCATCCCATACGAAAGAGACTCCCTTCTTCATGAGAGGGTGAATGGTTAACATCGTTCGGAGAGATTAGAGATGAATCTCCTGATGTAAGCTAGCCTGCCTTGGAGGCCTCGGAGTTCGCGGAGATTTCTCGGGGACCCATCTCCATGATTGCCTTTGTTTTCTCGGGATCGATGTGAATGCCCTGAGAAGTAATGACGAAACCCAGGAATTTCCCGCTGGAGACACCCAAGAATGATTTTGTAGGGTTCATTTAAGTTGTGTGCTCGTATTAGGTCGAACACTGTCCTGAGATCTTGCAGATGATCTTCCTTCGAACGGCTTTTGACGGCGATGTCGTCGACGTAGCATTCCACTTTCTTGCGTAAGTGGTCTCTAAAGATGACGCTCATAGCTCTGGTAAGTAGTGCCAGCATTCCTTAAACCAAAAGGCATAACGTGTGTAGCAATATGTACCAATCGGTATTCGGAAATGTGTGCTTTCGTTGTTAGGAAACATCTTGATCTGGTTGTATCCTTAGAAGCCATCCATGAAGGACATACGTTCGAAGCTGCAGGTGTTGTCGATCATAATATCTGTGATAGGGAGAGGGAATTCATCTTTAGGGCCTATCTCATTCAGATTTCGGAAGTCGATGCATATTCGGATCTTCTGTTCTTCTTGAGAACTGGTACGATGTTGGCTACCCAGTCTGGATGCTGATCTTCACGAATGAAGCCGCTGGCTATCAATTTGTTGACCTCGGCTTCGATAGCATTCATGATATCGGGACGAAACCGTTTTTGCTGTTGTGACAGGTTTTGTATCCGGACGAATATTGAGTTGGTGGAGTGCAATTTCGGGGTCCAATCCTGGCATATCTTCGTAGCTCCAGGCGAACACATCGATATACTCTTTGACGAGTTGGAGCAGCGACTCTCGCTCTTTATCTGTCAGACTCTGGCTGATGAAGATTGGTTTCGGGAAGGTTTCATCACAGATTAACTTGTATGACCTCATCCTCAGTGGAAGGCTCTTTGCTCGAAACGCTTTTCCTATTGTTCATCTAGCTGTTGGGCCCACGGCTCTAGCTTGAGGATTTTCGGAATGTCTTCATCTTCTTCATAAGGGTCGGCGAATGTCATGTTG